>JAFBJR010000112.1:637474-807474 GCA_016785285.1 Brachirus orientalis | reverse complement strand
TCATGTTACTACTGTAATTCACAAGTAATAGCTTGTTAATAACAATGTAAAAGACCAGCATATATTATATTTTACAGAGTTATGATTAAATACATTTAAAGATGCAGTTTTTTTTACAGTAGCCCAAAATGGACAAATGTAACATCTTTTGAGTTGTGATGCTAACTGACAGCTACATAGTTTCTCCAGCGCACTGAGAACAATGAGGTGAGGGATATTCAGCTGCAACATGCAGCGTCACAGTAAATGTTGCTATAGTTTACACACTGTACCTTTAAAACATTTTATTGAATTCCTGGATGTCGTGACAGACATGGACATAAAATGGGGCTCAGTTGGTTGGCAGAGCCATACAACCTCCTGCCAGTCATTTTTAATTTGAGAACACTCAATCTTATTAGCTCCAAATGCTCCCAGTTGGATGAGGTAGATATTTCTTCTCACTTAACATCTTCTCTCCATTGCTTTCCCTGTCAATCTTTTTTTTTTTTTTTTTTTTTTTTTACTTCTGCTGCTCTGCTGTCTTTACTCTCCCTATTAGAACACATATTAGTATATACTGTATATGTAATCCTAATTATTGAACCTACAAAAAGTTATTCCACACGTCTCTATAACTGAGCTATAATTATTTAGGACTTCTACAGTTTATCTCACAGTTGTTGTTATCCATTTTATTTCTTTTTTTTTTTTTTTTAAATAATTTTCAAGTAAGTGTCAGAAATGAAGTGACTTGAATAAATGAGCCACGTTGATTTGAGCTGCACAGGGGTTAAAACGTAATTGCATTCACTTTAATTTGTAACAATCCCTTTGCATTTAGACACTGTCTTTAATTTCTTTTGCTTAAAATTAAAACTTGGTGCTGAGCAAGAAAAAAGATAAACTTCACAAAAATGAATGTCCTCTCAGTCTTAGGGCAAAGCTCATAAGATGAACCGAGGCACTGATGTTAAATAAATGGAAATGTCCTTGAGTTATGCATCTTTATCTTCAAAGTTACAAACTGACCTTTTACCATCTTTATCTCGGCGTGCGTGTGGAAAAACATTTACATTTTTTATTTTTTTTTAAACCTAAATAATAATAAAAACACATTGTTTTAACATCTGTGCTAAAATTTGATATCCTAAAAGCACAAGTATTGAACCTTTTTAACCCTCACGCTGTAGCCCTAAATCCAGATTCGTTGTCGACAGGATCTCATTCAAACACACAAATGATGACGTGACACAGACAAACACACACACACAACAACAAAAAACAACATGTGACAAAAAAAAAGGAGACGAGACCGAGTGAGCCGAGGTCTGGGGCTAAGTAAGCGGTGCACCAGGTTACGCGTCATTTACCGCGGCTCAATAACAACCTTTCACTCTGCCCGACACACCTGGTCACACAAAATGACAGTTACTGTCCTCTCATAACACACACACAAACACACACACACACCCCACATCCCCTTTTGCCCTACGGTGGCCTTAACTAGACACATTACATCCCCACTCTACTATCTGCTGGTGACAGATGTATTTATGTAACAGTTTTGATAGGTATTGATTCACACAGCGGAGCCAGTTAAGAAACAGAGAAAAATGAGATTTCAAAATCAACATGGCTGAGGGGCTTGTTTGGAGAAGATGCCGCCTAACAAGACAGCCAGAGACTCGGACAGAGAGAAGGTGGAGGAGAGGAAAAGAAGACGAGTGTGTGGGGGCCAGGACGAGGAAGAGGAAGAGGAAGATGAAGAAGTTGAAAGAATATGCAAGTCATTCACAAAAAAGAGATGGGACACACTGACAACATGTGTGTGTGGGTGTGACCTTGGCTTGACCTGGTGCTAAAGTGGGGCGTCAGGAGAGTCGGTGTGTGAGCAGCCAAGCGTTCTTCCTCAGATTAGCAGGCTTTATTACTGCCACAACCACTGGCCTGACAAATCCTCTTATTTCATTTTTACCTTCTTTTACCTCTGCCCCGCTCTTTCTCTTTTTCCTCTCTCTTTTATCGTCCCTCTCTCTCTCTCCCTTTCCCCATTCTTTATCTTGACTGTGTGCCTCACCTTCACCTGGCTTGCTCTCAGTTTTCCCTCACACCAGATGTATTTACATGACAAAATATTGTGTAAGTCTGATTAAAAACTCCCACACATTCATTTTCTACTGGTTTATCCTCCACATGAGGGTCGCGGGGTCACTGGAGCCAAACCCAGCTGACAAAGGTGGTGGTTCACCCTGGACAGGTTGTCAGTCTGTCACAGGGCCAACACACAACATCCACCCTCACATTCACACCGATGGTGTCCAGCTAACCTGTGCATGTTTTTGGATGGGGGTGGACTCGGAGAAAACCCATGCGGACACGTGCAGAACATGCACACTCCACACAGGAAGGCCCTTTGACAAACTGGGATTTGAATCAGTGACCTTCTTGCTATGAGGCAACAGTGTTAGTCACTTACACTGACGAGTGACCCTAGCCTGACTAAAAGTGGACTTTTAAAATACATGTAAACATGTTTGTCTGACTGTAATTGTACTACATCAAAAAGTGGGTTTATAACACGAATGGGAGTCTAATTACTATTCCATATATACTGTACTGGACCCAAACTGGCCAAAACACCAAACTGGCCCACACTTTGACCAGGAAATAGTACTGACAAGCCGAATAGGGGCATATCACCAGCTAGTGTAGCAGACACTGGGACAAGAACAGTGGTTCAATTAAATGGTTACGTCGAGCCACAACTGTAATGGTGCATGGAAATGTGTCTTTCCTTGTTCTATATCAGTGTATATCAGCCAATTTTTAATATGGGACCCACTTTTTAACGATGTGACCCAAATCATACCAGAAATCAGGACAAAAGCTAATTTGTGCATAATGTAGCAACTAATATGCAGCCATATGTGTAACTGCTACTATTATTTTGATTTGGTTAAAGAATCATGTTTCATATTCATGTATTCATGTTATTTAAAACATACACACATGAATTTGGACTCAAGGGTTAAGAGAATTGTGCAAATTTGTTCATGGACCCCAAAAGCAAACAAAGAAAAAAAATCTCCAGTGATCCATCGGTAGGTCCTGTTCTGGACTTTGGGAATCACTGTTCCATGTAACACATCAACACCAACTCTTTCTTCCTCCTCAGTCTCTTTTCTTCTCCTCACATTCCTCCTATCATTCGCCGTTTTTCCAGCACAGGGACTCCATCCCATTGCATTGATTCCCATTTTCCTTACACTGAATTTTACACCTCCCTTAAACTTAAAACATATGTGATATTTCAGGTTTTTCTTAAGTTTAGTTGTATTATTTGTAAAAAGAACGACGTGTGCAGAACCAGACAGAGCTACTTAAAATCTGTCAAGCAGTTTTATTTTCCATTATCACTGTAACTTTTCAAAGGAAGATTGGGAAATATTAATTATTTTTTCTTTTGTCTAAAATGTGTGTGACTATTTCCTATTTCTTCACTCTCTTTTCTCCCTTGTTTTTTTCCTCATTCTATAAGAACTACAGCTCTTTTTCCGCCTTCCTCCACTCCTCTTTTTGCTCGGCTCTTCCCTCTATCTCCCCCTCCTCCTTCTCCCTCTCTATAGTGTGATGAATCTGTGGACAGGGGCTAATAATTGTACTTCAGCCCAAGTGCTCATTTTTCTTTGTGTTTGAAAGCTGTGACAGGCAGGAGCTCTTTTTTACCCTCTACCACATCACCTGACCCTCCCCCTCCTCTCCTCCCCCTTCTCTCTCTCTCTCTTTTCTTTCTATCTTCACACAATGGGTGAGTAAAATAACTCAGGGTTTACAAGGTCATGCTGTCTAGTGGTGAGGACGCGCTGGGGATTTGGGGCTGGGAGGATTTCCTCAAAGGTGTCGTGTTGAGACTTCAATAAAAACAGAGAAAGTTATAGATTGCACAGGCAGATCTGCAGGGGGAAATATGTGCATTTGATAGTGAACAGGCTCGCTGAATAACTGCTATCTGGATCCAAACGTTATCAATGCCGCTTCTAAGATTTTTTTTTTTTTTCCTCTTGTATAGAGGTTCGCAAAAGACTGAAATGGAGGGAAACGTCTCGTTTGATGCACGTGCCAACCATCGTGCCGACACCACCTCCATTTCTCACGACTTTCATCATTTGCAAAGAGAAAACTATTTCAAAATGCTTTACTTCCTGCCGTATAGATCCGCCACAGTGCATCTGTAGCGTAGCTCTGAGTGGCAGGCTGCTTTAATGTCGTGCCACACGGCAACGGCTGGCTGTGTCAGTGCTGCTGCTGCTGCTGCTGCTGCTGCTGCTGCTGCTGCTGCTGCTGCTGCACACACAACAGTGACTTCACACTCTTCACCATGAAACATCTCAGTATGTACAAAAAACACACCGAGTTGGAAAGTTACAGATTACATTAACTCGTAATTTACAGTAGTATTTGAGCCATAAATGCGCAACAAACTTCTTCTTCACATCGGACAACTACGGTGGCCTTTGCATACCAGAAAGGTCCTTCCAATTCTCCATATTCTTTGGTTGGTTTATTCATCAGCCATTCTTCTTCGGTTGCATAGAGAGCAAGTGCTTCACATCACATGTCTGTACAGGCTGAAACAGGTTAATACAAGATGGTGGCCTCTGTAAAGCAAGGGCCTTGCCCAAAGTACATACTTTAACCAGATTTTTTTACTTCAAAGTCTTACGCACTGAACCTTTAAGAATGTTTTGTGCAAAAATTTAAATCACATTTGTTACTGAACCGAAAAAAAAAAGGATGGATATAATTCACATTTAATACCAGTAAATGGTTGAGTTGTTCTGTAATAAAGTCTGTACTAAACAGACATTATACTGCACCAAATTTTATACATTTCATATTTTATTTGGTTGCGCTTTAATTTCGAAAGGGTGCCTTTTAAAACTTTTATGCAATATTTTTTTTTCCTTTCACACATTTGCATGAAACAGGTCAAAGGATCCCAAAGCCTGACTGGTTGTAAGGATCTCAGATTTTTTTTAATCTGCTAAACATGATTTAAATACATGAATAAAAATTCTGGCAAGCAGATTTTTAAATAAAACATACAAAAGACTCCAGGGCAATGATTCCTTTGTCTAAAGTGATTAAAAATCTATAATCCTGGTGTCAAGCAGAAGCAGTCTGCAAGCAAAGCACATGTGAAGATATTGAAATGAAATAATATTTTCATCGACCCTACAATAGTTCCTGA
Organism: Brachirus orientalis; assembly: GCA_016785285.1. Lineage (NCBI taxonomy): Eukaryota > Metazoa > Chordata > Actinopteri > Pleuronectiformes > Soleidae > Brachirus > Brachirus orientalis. The sequence goes on along the minus strand of JAFBJR010000112.1, from coordinate 802,241 downwards.
TGAAAATTGATCAACAGTTTTAATCACAATGTCATCTTCAAGAGGGAGATGGAGAACGAGTGGAGCGAAGGGAGGAGACCAGGAAGCCGGACTTTATTGCCTGCTGTAGTTAGATGGTAAATTTCCTCCTGGCAGATATTTATTGAGTTAGTTGAGTCTAGAGAGAGCTTTAACATTGATTGTGATCATTAAATATATCCACTCGAAATGGCAACATGGCATTCCCTCAGTCAATGGGAGCCAATAGGAGCAGAACAAAGGCATAATCAAATCAATCCTCTCATAATTATTCTTTGAGAGGTGAAATTAATCACAAAAAGAAATAAAAACAATAATGGAAAATGAAATGGTCAGCCGTAAACAATTACTGCCCAAATTGAAATAAACTCGGTGAAGTCTATAAATCCGACTGATTACAACAACACTGTAATGTTTCTTGGTTATTTGCTTTACACCAGCTTTCACTTATTATATGCTCTTGTTCCGTTGTGAGAAGACGGAGATACAGAGATGGAGACGCGGTGAGAGACAGAGGGAGAAAATATGTGTGCGTGCGAGGGAACAAAGCGAAAACTGTGAGGTCAAAGGATCAAGGTCTTCCTCCTCCTCCTCCTCCTCCTCCTGTGAGGGCCGTGCTTCCCTCGCCTCCCTGTTCACTGAGAGGAAGTGTAGCTCATTGATTAGCTATCAGATGATTCCGATACGGCCTGATCGATAGGACTCTGTAGGAAAGCCAGGCGGGACCCTACCTCTTCACTCACACACACACACACACACACACACACACACACACAGAGATCGTCCACTGCAGTGTCCAACATACACACAGACCAGACGTCTGGTTGTCTGTTGTCCTGAACAATCTCCTTTGTGTTTTGAGTCCACTCACTTTAGTCGAGGGATTCCTCTAACGCTGCCTGTTTTCTAGTCATCCTGTAAGCTAGCGTTGCTTCCCAGACTTCACTACTTCATGAATTTTAGTGTATGCTATTAGTGTAAAATCTCATCGGTTAAAACTAGGGCTTTTAGCCGATTAAAAAAGTTAAGTAATTAATCACATAATTGGCTGTGATTCATCACAACTCTTCAGATCTTTAATGTTTAAATGTAAAACTACAGAATTAATAGGTGTGGAAGAATTAGTGACTTCCCTCCTCCCTTTCCCACATGGATCACACCACAGTGGCCTTCACATAACAGACAGGATGTGGTTCTTCGTTCTGCCCGGTTTGTCTATTTGAGCTGCTGTAGAAACACGACGGCATAAGATGGCAGCCTTCGAAATGTGGGCAGAAAGTTCTTATACTGTGACTTTCTAAGGCTACAAACACCAAACAATGCTTTTTTTAAGTGACCACACACTCAAACAAACATATTTATGAGCAGTATACATATACTTCCTGTCAATAAACCTGGAAAAATGTCAATGTAAATTCAAATACAATGATCAGGCAGCACAGATACAGGCTGGACTTAATGAACTTACACTCTTGTGCATTAACAGGCCAAACTAAAGAGACATCCAGGCCAATTCTGCTCCTGCTTTACTCACAGTTAATTAATATGACTGCAGTTTCTAGTCTTAAGCAGGGAAGTGCATACATTATTGTCATTACTCACAGTAGAAGTCCAGTGTTCTCCTGTTAGAGTAACGACCTGTGTTCTCTCAAGCATCATGTGTCGTCATGACGCTCAAGTTCCTCTTCATAGGACAGAGTTAAAGATATTGTAACAATGCCATTTGTGCTCAGTCGAACGTCCCCTACAGTGTTAGATCATAGGACTATCCATTAAAGTAGTCGTTGGCATCTAACATATACATTTTGCTATTTGCCCAAGACTAAAGCAAACACCCACAACATTAGGTGGGTCTGCAGACAACTTTTGAAAGTGAGCTTTGGAAAGTGGCTCCTTCTTCCTAATTCAAAGGTCAGCTGCCACAGGAAGTAAACAATACCCAGCTGAGTTTATTATTTTCTTTTACAAAGCATTAAATGTATGAAAATTATTGCACATAATTTGATAGAACTATTTAAAATGTAATTCTAACCAGCTTTGAATAAAAGATTTAGAACAGACAGGTGGCTGTATTTCCAAAGATTGAGTAAAACTAGTTTTGTCCAGCACTTTCCTTGCACAAAACAGTTTATTAATCATGAAAAAAAAAACAAGAGCTGAGAACATTTCTTTATTCCTAGTTTGAGGCTTCCTCCCTTCATTGTGTGGTTGAGTAGAAACAGTAGAAGACAGGAGAGGCAGGAAATTCTGTCCAAGTAATTCCAGCAGTGGTCCATTTAAATGTGAGCTGTGCAGAGTTAAAACAGGCTGTCCACTGATCTGCTGGGTTGAATGTACATTACTTGGCTCCTCCTCTTGTGCATGAATGAATGAATGAATGAATGAATGAGAGGCCAAATGGCAAATTGCCGTGTCCATTTAACGAGGAGATCAATGTGAGTGCAGTCCATTTTATAGAGGGGAGAAAAAAAACAAAACACAGCAAGATGTAGAAGGAGAGAGAGAGAGACCAAACAACTGACATGCTGAGGGAAACACATCTATGAGGAGGGACAGACAGACAGACAGACAGACAGACAGACAGACGGACAGAGAGCTCAGTAGCCTGCAGACTAAAAACACTCACATGGTGAAAACATGCTCTATCATTGATCAACAAGTGTCCAAATTGTCCGATTTCCTGTGGCTCATTCCAGAGGAGAGAAAATCTGGCCACTTTATTTATTTAAACTACTATTTTCCCAATGATCCATTGCCATGTAATTGAGGCACAAAATATGATCATACTGAGATTGTTTTGACAGATAATGTGATTGTAACCGGTACGACTGATCATTTTTGCATCGTATGTTATTTTAATGAAAATGAAAATAAATAAATAAAAATCATGATCATTTGACATTTTCTGGTGTCTGTCAACGCGCAAACTATTAATTATCATCTGAAAAGGAAGGTCTTTGTGCCAGTGAATTCCTGCAGTGCTGCAGAATTTCATCAAAATGCTCATGCGTATTTCCTTAATGAAATACTGCTAGTGCTTTTCAATTTAGAAAATTTGAGACTGCTTGGTGATCAATTGAGTAGCCCTACTGTGTACATGTGAGACACTGACTGCTCTTGCGTGTGCGTGTTTACGCGTGCACCCCTGTTCCCTGTATGTCCTTAGCTGTGAAAGGTCTTTGATAAGACACCTGTACTATAGGTACAGCACAGATAATAAGAGGACGGCAGGGCAGTGATATCAGTTTCTGGGTCAGTCACAGCTGTGTAAAGGCACAACGTGTTAAATGTTTATGCAGAAAATGTAGTGAAACAACTTCACAGGCTTCATGTTCTCCAGTTCATCCAAGGTCTGGGTCACAGCACAGACTCAAAGATTCAGCCTAAAGCTAATGCATGCATACTGTGTACATAGTGACATGGTCTTTCATGCTCATCCGCAGCGTTGACATTTAAAGACTACATCAAACAAATGCTCACAGTATACATTATGTTTGGCAAACTCACTTTATAGTAGAAATATGTCTCTTTTTTGACTGTAACTAATTATAATTATAAATTAAATCAATGATGGTCGACTGGTTGATCTGTTCAAATACAAATAGGTTTTAAAGTTTACTGCTCTGAAGCATGTAAGTTGAGGAAGGCCACCTAATTGTTATTACATAAATAATTATTACTTATTTACGTAACTTTTACACAAATTTGTTCTCAGAAACTTGACGTATGCTTTCATTTTGTCATCCAAAATAGATTTGCCAGTGTTTAGTTTCCTGATGCCCTGGTTGATGCATTAATATTAAGCTTATGTATTATTTTTTTTATTACACAGTCGACACAAAATGTAGACAGGAGTTATGGCCCATGAGTAAATAACTGTTCAAATAATGTTTGTGTCATTCGTTATTATTAAACTGAAAGAAGAAGAAACCTTCCCATATTATCAGTCAACCTGTACAACCTGTACATACTGTATGCATAAGCATATAAAGTCTTTTACAAAAACAATGGAAAAATGTAACTTCTAATTAAACTCACTGGCCGTTTAAATGTATTGTTAATTCATCTAGATCACATTTACTTCTCAAAAAGCTGTTCTCTACACGTCTTAACACAAATGTCTCCCTGTAATGAACATTTCACTTTCTGTGTTTAAAAATATTTCAGACATTTTTGCTGTTCAGCGGAATTTTATTAACATGTTTTCTCTTGTTTACTTCTCTTGTCTCTTTACAGATATCATGACACTGGAATGCTGATGTTTCCAGAGCAACCTACGGCACCCAGACTGCCATAAAGCACAATGTCTCAAAAAGTGTCCCAACAACAGCGGCTTCAGGGCAACCAGAACACAGCAAACCCAAAGCTAGAGAGCTCAGTATTATAACAAAGATGATTTTAAAGAAGAAGAAGAAAAAAAAAGACTCTAATCGCTGATATTTTTCTTGGCAAACATCAAAAGAAGAACATGAAATTAACGATCATGGACTCTGGAAATACGAATCTCCACTGCGTGTATTTAATATTCAAATGGACCCAGATCATCCCGTAAATACCTCCAAATTGTAATTAAGGCTTAGCAAAGATTGTTAATATGTAGGCTGAGTTAAACAGAAAAAAACTGAAAATGATGTCCACATTCAGCACACACCCAGAAATCAGAATCAGGATGTTGTAAATATTGTACAGTCAACAAATAGGGAGATTGATAAGAAATGAAATTATTGCAGAATATTGTATATAGCCATAAGAATCATACTTCTAGTGTGTTTATATATCCATTGGCACCACATGCCCATTAATCCTTGTTTCTTCTATGCTCCCCCACCCCAAAAAAAAGATTTAGCACAATGATTAACCAGTTCTCTCTGTAACTTAATAGGAAACATCAACATTTACATATAGAGCTTGATAAGAGGAAACTGAACAAACATCAGCTGGAAAGACAGCATTTGCCATATGGTGCATTATTGCTTGAATCAGATGCAAACACTTTAGAGTGTATACTAATTAGCTAATCCTGTATTAGTAGAACGGATCATTTGCTTTTATAAACTTTTACTCTTTTAAATAGACGGTTATGAAACACAGAAGACGTGGAAAGAGTTGGAAAAACCCACACGGACAAAAACGCAAAAGTAAAAGACGTCCCTGAATTGGTCGCGAGTCTTCTCCTGTCCCCTCACTGTAAAGAACCACAGCAGAGCTCAACACTATTAAGACACTGACCTTTTTTGAATAGAGTGTAGATTTAAAAAAAAAAAAAAAAAAAACATTCCTGTTAGGTGTATGTAGAGTATTTTAGCCACTGTAGTGACGTGATGGACTTTCTGTGGTTGGCAGCTCTTGTATAGTGCAGTTATCTTTGATTCAGTTTCTATCTAACTGGACATCATCAAGACCCACCATCTTATCTCTATGAATCCTGTTTGGCTTGTCCTTCTTCTGCTCCTCCTCCTCCTCCTCTCGTCCATCAGAGGGCCTGTATGCCCACTGACCTCTCAGCAACCAGGCGTTCACTCAGCTCCCACAGACTGGCGGCGCTGCTCTGGTCCTGGGCCTGTGTGGACGGCACGCAGCGGAAGCAGTTGTTGAAGTACATGCCTCCTAATCCCTCCAGCTCCGGGGCTACGGCGCAGTACACCGTGGTGGCTGCTCCTTGTTGCTGCAGACAGAGAAACAAGACGAAGATACAAGTTCAGCGGGCGGAGCCGTGAGAATGAGGCAAACAAGGAGACAGATCATGGAGATCTTGTGTCCTGACACAAAGACATGAGGATGAATCACGAACACTGCATTGCGCCCACGTCCCTACGCCCTCTGTCGGAAATAAAACACACGCAGATGCAGGCAAAAGGTGACAACCAGGCAGAGTGTCACCAGGACAAAAAATAAAAACCCCATGCTTTGTTTTCTTTCCTCCCCCTGAAGCCTAAGATCTAAGATGACTGGGTCATATTACCATGGGAACAGCAGAACCCCTTACTGTACATATATTTATATACATATATTTATTTATTTATTTCTCAACCCGTGTGTACAGGACCTCTGGCTCTATGGGACCATGTGATTGCTACAGATAGATGAGAAAAAAAGAAGAAGAAGAAAAAAGGTGAAAACGTGGACAGGACAATGACACCAGCTCCCGCTTGGATGGAGATCACCAGGGAAACTCACGGCGACTATTGTGTACATTGTAAAAGAGCAGGTTTTAATGCCGTGTTTATAAATATGTCTGTTTCCACATGATGTGCATATGAGTTCAGGCAGACTTTCAAAGTTCACTATAAGTTACCGGAAATGATGCAAGGACAAATTTGTATCTACGTGCTTGAATTAACAGATACACACACACACACATGGCTGAATTATTTGGTTAAAATACAGGATTTGATTACAATCTTTCTGACACATTTTGCTATGACAATTTGAGCTGCGATACTATTTTTAAGTCAAGCTTATGTCAATATTTACTGTTAAAGATTTTAAACAAGATGGACCATTAACATATTAGACAGCATCAAAAAGTCTTTACTCTGATGCAAGTATGAGAATTTGGATCGTTTCTAAAAATTGGGCCATAATTAATAATTAATTAAAAATGTAAAAAAAAAAATCAAAAAAAAAAAAAAGCCATTTGCATTTGTCTCCCTCCAGCTCTTTCTCGGTTAATCTTAGTTGAGTCGAGTCTCAGCCCTGAAAAGACTCTTGTTTCATGTCCTCTAAAGCCAAGAAACACGAAAAAAAGAAACCAAATTTGAACTCCACCTGCTAAGTTTACACTCTGCCCCATCAGTCAGTAATTAGGAGGGGATATTCTCAAGGGAGAGAGAGCAAGAGATTTCGGTGACATTTATAAATGAAAGCAGCAAAATAAGCATGTCTGAGAGAATTACACACATAACCCAACTGCTCAAAGAGGGATCTTTCATGTTGCAGCTCCGGCTAAAAGCTGCTGTGACAGCTTCCCTGCAAACTCCAAGGCTGAAAATGACTTCTGTGCGGACACATGAAATGTTTGCTCTCTTTATCTCCCAACAAGAAGGGAGGAGGAGGGGAGAGAGAAAGAGAGAGAGGGAAGACTGATGTGACGACTGTGGACTAATGTTCAGCTCGGAGCACTGGCTCACACTGAGACAACCTCCATGCACGCAGCAGTCAAACCTCGGCAGAACACACAAACATGCAAAAACGGATCCACACGACATGCCAAGTGTTTGAACAGCTTTGTAAAGCAGCTGTAAAACCAATACACATGAAGTGGAGCGATCCATTAACGTCTGAAGCCTTTCAAGTACACAAACATGCACAGAAATGCAAATGCAATGAAGGAAAAACACACAAATCGGTTTACAAGAAATGATTTCCACATCATCTCTTAAACACACACACACAGCCCTCACTAAGCTCTAAGTAAACTTCCACCAGGAGGAGCCCTGGTGTGTAACATGGCAGCAGCAGCAGATTGAGTATGTTTGAAGTGCAGTGTGATGAGAGAGGCTGGTAAACAGCAGATGAAAAGGCAGCATCTCTCTGTGCGCCGCTGTCTGTCTCACCTGCCAGTGGGGCGATAACTTCATCCGCATCACATCCCCGCCATATCAAAGACAGACAAATGCCAGGCAGTGTCTCCGAGTTGCAGGTCCACACGCGCTCAGTTTAACTCATCTCCCTCTGCTTAGGGCATCTGATTGAGCTCGTCTGAAAGCTAAATGCCTTTTAAAGTCCACTAAAGATTTCAGTGCTGAGGCTCTGATTGACCCACGCCACACTGAACTTGGCTGACTGCCACAGCAGAGCAGTTTGTGTCCTGTCACCAAACTACCATCAAATGAGTCAACCTCCAAGGTAGTCAAAACTCTAGTGCAAACCAAATGTCTCTTACATTTAAACCACTGTCAAAATAAGTTCACACAATACTGATTAAGTCTGTCAGCTCCAAAAGACTCCAAAAGGTGTCCATAAATTGATGTTAAGATTTTGTGTCTCCCGGTTACTTTCCCATGCTGCATGAAAAACAGACTGCGTGACTGCCAACAGGTCGGAGTTTGACTGGATACAGGAAGAAGTGCTCACGAAAAGTTTAAGAAGTGAACTCTACTCCTCATAGAACCTGCTTAGGAGGCAGCATAAAAACAATGTTACATCCTTTCTGCTCCCAAAGGACCCCCCCCCCCCAAAAAAATGCAGAATAATAACATCAACAACAGCAAAAAAACAAAACACAAAAATTTACACACTACAGCTTTAAATGATTTGAAATGTTTGTATCTGTCCAGTCAGTGGCGAGTGGACACAACACAAACATGCTATATCACTGCTGTTTCGCTCATCCACCCCCCACCCCCCCCTCGCCACTTGACCTTTCGACCCGGGTAGAAGATAAAGCTGATGAGATTAGACATTAACATGCTCAACCACCCACCACAGCCATCTATCACTGAGTGTTTGGAGATGGGACGGGGGGTGAGTTATGGGGGGAAAAAAGGACAAGAGGAAGATGCTCAACAGCCTTGATGCACTTACATTACACAAACACAGACACACACAAAAATACAATACATACAGTATACGTATAAACACTGGGGACAACGTACATGTAAGGTAAATATCACCAAACCATCTCTGGTGAAACAGCCGTTGGTGAAACTGTAACTTATGTCTGTACATTTAGCCGTTTACAAACTGATGGATTTTGCTGTGTGTCTTTCTTCTCCTGCATCTAAATGTGAACCACCACCTTGTGTACAGTTTTCAGGAAAAAAAAAAAATGAGAAAAAACATCTGTGATGTTTAAGAGTTGTTCCTCTCGATTACCCTGAGCTGTGGACTATGACTCGACTGAAATGCGGACTTGACTTGGAACAAATAATTGCAACATGTAGCAGTTTGCCATGTTGTAGATTGCTGCAAAAATGTCCTATTTGTATCAGACACGTGTTTATTTAAAGGTCCAGTGTGTAATTACAGTATTAGTGTCATTTAATGGTGAGACTGCAGATATTACTAACCCCTCCCTTTCCCAATGATGTCAGGAACTACGGTGGCCTTGACACACCAGAAAAGATGTCATTCTTCTTTCTTATGTGTTATAAGCTTATGCTTCAAAACACGGCGCATGCTCTGACTAGTTTGTCCGTTCAAGCTTCTGTAGAAACATGTCACCACAAGATGTCCTCCATAAAGCAAGGCCCTTGTATAAAGTATATATAAAAACAAAAAACAAAAAAAGTTTATTGTAAAGTAATTATACACTTATACAGATATGTTTACGGTCAGTATATTTAATTTCTGTCAGTAAACCCTTCTAAACGTTACACATTAGACCTTTAATCATCACGAGTGGTTTTCCTTGCCTATTGCTGTGCAAGTGGCCTGGTCAGAAAACTGTTCACGTGACTCCACCTCAGCTTTTTCATTCTAAGCCCTGCAAAACATTTCTGGAAAAAAATGACTTAAAGCAGTTTTCGTTACACATTCATAGCCTTTCCTCCCAATGTGTTCTGAGCTTAGAAATAAAACAAGAACTATGGCTCGGTCATTACACAGCACAGTGTGTGTGATTTGACCAGAACTTTCTTAGGAATGACTTGAGACTTTACTTTGACTCACTACAAAAGAAGAACAGCTCTGCTACGACCACACTGATTTGGGGAGGGGAGGGGAGAAGATGGGACAGATTAGGGTGCGCCAAAACTGAGATCTAAAATTATCCATTATGCTAAAAAATTAAACTATAAATATCACAGCAATATGACAAACCAAAGGAGCAGGTATCAAATGAGATCAGAGTTTATTTTGACTTGACACTGCAATAAGCTGACAGGCCTGTGCTCCACTCCTATGGCTCTGGAAGAGCTATGAGATCAGATCCAAGTCTTCCAATCGCTCTAGTGACTCATAACCCAAGGACCTCATGAACTTGCAATAGATACTATATGTCCTTGTACAGTATAGTGTTATGCAATAATCAGTTGCTGAAAATCAAGCGTATTCAAAAGCAAAAAGGGAACGTGGGGGAGATGGGACGATGTTGAATTCACAGTGATGTTACTTTGCCGTGTTCTGTTCCGCGTCTTCCTCATCCAAGTTGTACTCAGCCGTGTAAAGCATTTTTCTGACACTATATGCATGTGACCCTCCACACCCACATCTGTAGTTATGACACTGACCTTTTCCCTCTGACTTGGATGTAAATAAACCCAGTACTGTAGAGCAGTCTGTTTTTGGTCCATCCCTGTACATATAAAACCTGTAAATAGAAACAGCTATGCATGCTGAAGACCTAGCAATTCTTTCAGGTACTTTTATAACCCCCAAATTCTCATATGGCATGTGCTAAAAGAAAAAAAAAAAAAAAAAGACGAACTGAAAAAAGTGGAAAAACAGAAAACGTTAGAATAAAAAAAAGGTTTAAATTAATTGAGTTTATAATATTGTCAGGCAATATCCTCTCTTGGACAGTGTATGTATAGAGTCTTCCTTTCTTTCTTACTCCTGTGGGTGGTTCTCTTCCTTTGCCTGTCCTGTGTTTCTGCTCACCATCTGTGTCAGTTGTCGTCAGTGTGGCATTTGTACAGCAGCGAGGGTTGAGGCAGAGCAGAGAGAGAGAGAGAGTGTGTTCACCAGCCGACCCCTGTGATGGCACTACAGTTCAGCAGCGGCACAACGCTGGCAAAATCATTAAAGATCCTAAAAGCATACGTCCACGCTTGTCATGTGAATTCCCACTGAATATGCAGTCGACCCTGGAGAAGTTTAGTCTGGGATCCTGTCAATGACAGACTGTGTTATTCTGTAAGATTAACAAGTGCTGACCATTTCTTTCAAATACTAGTTTGCACTGTTTTCAACACAGTCGTTTTTTTGATCAGATCTGCAGCTGCTAACACATAATACTGTACATGCATTCTAACGGTACTTCCTGAATAAAAATGATTTTCTACAAAGAAGAGTAAAAAAGCTAAAACATGTACTTCGGGATGTACTTTCTGGCTTATAAGCTGAATAAAAGGAACGGGGGAGAGTGTTTTTTGTTTTGTTTATTTTGCCTCAACCCTCTGCACAGCCTCGTGGACTATAGCTATCCTGAAAGTGGGACTCCAAAGGGATTGTGGGATTGTGATTCTGTTTCAGGAATGTTTTTGGTTTTTTTCAACATGTGGTGTTTAAATAGTTGGAGGTGTCTGATTTTTAATCTGTGCTAAAGATATTTTACATTTAATAAATAATCATTGAAATCATAAGCTTTTCTAAGGAGTCCTGTACTTATTGTGTGTGTGTTCTTGTATGTGAGGACCAGAAAATGCATAAAACATAGATAGTGAGTACATTTTGGGAAAATGGGGACATTTTGTCTTGGTCCTCGTCCCTTGAAAGGGCTTTTAGGGGGTTAAGACCTGGTTTTAGGGTTAGAATTAGAAATGGGTTTAAGTAAGGTCCAGGTTAAGGATTAAGGTTAGATATTTAGTTGTGATGGTTAAGGTTAAGGTAAAAACCTAAGCAATGCATTATGTTTATGAATGTCCTCAGTAAGAATGTTGCATGAGAATGTGAATGTGTGTGTGTGTGTGTGTGTGTACCTGGTATTCCTTTTGTTGTGGGGACATAAATCTGTTTACACAGTCACATTATGGGGACTTGCCTTCCTTATGGGGACCAAATTCAAGTCCCCATAACGTAAATGACTCAATTTTAAGGTGAAGACATGTTTTAAAGTTAGGCTGAGGTTAGAGTTAGGTTAAGGTTAGGGTCAGGGCTAGGGTTAGGTCACTAGTAATTATGATTAAGGTTAGAGTAAGTCTCCAGGAAATGAATGTAAGTCAATGCAATGTCCTCTGAAATCACAGAAACCAGTGTGTGTGTGTGTGTGTGTGTGTGTGGAAAAAATGTCCGCAGTCAGCCATGCTAACCTCTGCAAGCCGACAGCTCAGCTGAGCGTGCCTGGCCCAGCTGTAGAGGGAATCCTGGGTAATGCGGTCCTCTCAGATAAACAAGCTGTCCCTCCATTCAGCTTGACCACTCAACCAAGTGCATAGGAGATTAGCAGCTCAAACACCTCAACGCACACTTCAGAAAGCAACCCTCTGACACTCACCCCTGTGACCTCTGTCACCCTGACTGAGGTGGGCCGACAGGTCACATCGGGTAAACTCAAGTAGGTGTACTGCGAATTTCATCATTTTAACAGGATAAAATGATTTAATAAAACAATAGTTTGAGGGGGAACAGGTTATTCTGCAGCCTGCACTATAGGGAAAAAGCCAGACTGGGTGTTCTCACTGTACACAATGCAATCACATCTATCACATGTAATGTGGTGCAAGATATTTCTGTGCAAGCAAGCCACTTGCATGACAGATACCATTACTGAAAGCCTGGCACCAGAAGACAAAAGAGGAGGCACAGCTATTGCTTTTCATCATAAACTATTGCTGAAGTTACAAAGACGGTACGAGAAGTAGCGGTGTCGTAGAATTTGGGGTGACTACATACAGCCCTTGGCCAAGTGGAAAAAAGGAATTTGCCTTGTAACCGGAGGGTTGTCAGTTCAAATTCCAACAGGTCAAGGGCTGTGGGGCACCTGAGTAAGGTTCTTAACTCACATTGCTCCCCAGTCTCAACTTAGTGGCTGCCCACTGCTCTTAGTTCTAGTAAGGTTGCTAGTATAGGACGGGTTAAACGCAGAGGACGAATTTCCCCACGAGAAATAATAAAGTTTGATAATTTCCCACTTTTTGGATCAGTAAAGTACATTTACCTATACCAGATGCTGATAAGAGCATTCACACTGCCCGACACATGAGCTGCACTTTTTGAGAATAGACTTTGTATTTGTACCACAAGCTGTGAGCATCTTTAAGGAAATAATTTTTCACCACAGTTTCAGTTTTATTGTCAAATGCTGTGTGTGCAGCACCAGTAGAAGCCTGGCTTCATGCTGAGGAGTCCTTGCATTTAGTCAGGAATACCGATTTAGGGTTTTTTTGTTTTTTTTTTTCATTTATTTTTTTTATTTTCTAACTCTATAGCAGAAGCTGCACAGAAGCTAACCCTAAACCTTCGTGAATGACAGATGCATGCAAGATGTAGCTGTGACATGCCACAGACACATCACATGTGAAAATGGCATTTTTATGTCCATAATCTGACTGCCACCTTATTTACACCTAAAAAAGAGTAATCACTTCCCTTTATCACAAGTAACACAAATGATTTGTCTATGTCTGGTCATCTGTTTGTGCTTAACTCTATTTCATACCCCACATTAGCCCACCCACTGGTGACTAATACTCATACACGGGCAGCAAGTTCCCCAGAGGGGGATTAAGGACAGAATGGAAGGACCAGTCTCCGTCCCTCCTTACCTCTTAATGCCTGCTCAATCTCTGCCTGTCTATCTGTCGGTCCACCTTATCCCCGCTCCTTCCTCGACCCCTGCTTTTCCAGGAGCTACCCCCAACTGCCCACCCACCTCGCGCCTCATAACTTACGGTAATGGGCATACAGTGCTGTTATGACTAAGGTCTCATGGGTAAGAGGTGAGTAAATTGATCTTTTCCCCTGTAGACTCAGATCACAGATGAGCCCCGTTGACTTTTTTTCCCCCGTTCTCTGTAAAATAAGTGAACGGATTGGTGAAGAAGATTTTGAAAATGCAGAGAGGTAAACTTTGATCCTGTTCAGATCTGGTATTAGCATCTATCCTGAGTAAGCTGATCATGAGCAAACCACACTAAGTACAGGTATAAACAGTCCCAATCCATCCTGAATGCGTCCTCAGATCTAATCACATAAAACACACTGGAAGTGGTTTGAGGACATACTGTATGTGGTCACATTCCTGCATAAGTGACAGACATTGTCTGATTGGTGCTGCTTTCAATGTTTGTTTTTTTTTACTAATAAGTGCTCATATGTTAATTTATTTGCAGCTGCCTACAGCACAATATTAATACTGATTTCTTTTTCCAAATGGTTAAAACTTATTTGATATTACAGTAGCATGTACTGGGCGAAGATGTCAAATCCAATCCATGTGGCCACTGGAGACACATCCAGGATCCATTCTTATGCCAGGAGTGACAGTCGTTCAGGCTGTCAGCGTGCAATGGGAATGGGAACGAGGACGGATGTTAATACCAAGTCTGAACTGGGGCCAAAGTAAGAGTGACAATCACACAACACAAAGCACCGCAGGCAAAAGCAACCACCCCCATCCACATAATTTCTCCTTCTTTCTCTGCGGCCTCTCCTTTACCCCTGCTGCACCAGATAAGATCAACCAAGTGTCAGTCATCAAAAGCCTCCTGTCACACTCTGATTGTTCATCTGTTATGTGTGTGTGTGTGTGTAAATGTGGAGCCAAGTGCGACATCCCTGCATACATTTAATGCCCACATGTTCAGAAGGAACAATAGAAGAGGAAGTGGGGAGTGAGGTACAGGGAATGCAAAGGACAAGAGGGAGGAGGAGGAGGAGGAGGAGGAGGAGGAGGGGAGGTAAAACGATGAGTGGAGGGACCAGGAGAAGAAGCAAGGGAAGAAGGAGAGGAGGAGATGAGGGAGCTAGGACACAAGGCATCCAAGGGGAAAACGACGGGGAGTCAGAAGGACTTGCGCAGCGACTGTGAAACTATCTCATTTTTATCTTGTGAGAGGACTTTCGAAGTGATCCGCACAACCTAATTATTTTCCCCTAATAAAAGCAACATATGCTAAGACAATAAAAGGCCTTATTGGACACCTATTCATTAAAGAGAAGCAGTAAAATGAGCAGGACCCTGGCACAGGGATAAGCTTTTAAAAGGGCCTTTCTCTGTCTGGAAATGGCCTTAGTCTTCTTTTTGCATGCCCATATGGATGTAAAGCCTACCATAAAAGATCTGAATTATACATGAAGGGTCCGGGCTGCTTTATTGGCTGTGATCTGCTTTTTCGCTATCACCTGATTGAGTCCGTTCACAAAACCTCAAAGTTTGGACTGAATCGCTGTGATCCCAATCGTGCAGCAGTTTGAGCAAAGAAAACTCAAATGGAAAGTACATATTACTAACGACAACCATTCAGCAGCAGCAAGATATCCCATAATTCACAAAAGTTGGTTAAGTTAGTAATACCAGGTTGAAATAATGCTCGCTGGTGACTCACGTCTGACAGTTTGGCACCACGGACTCATTATTCCATATGGTCCATGTACTGTAAGTGTCACTATGTTTCTATTATAAGAAAAGCAATGCTGTCTGTGTGTTGGTATGTGAATGTGTGATGAGCTGGTGTAATAGGGCCACACACAGGTGTGTGTATGCTCACCTCCTCACTGATGCGCCAGCTAATTGGTCTCCTGCGGCAATCTGACATATTCACATACACAGAATCTCTCTCACACATGCACATCCAGGTGCACGCACATCCCAAAAATTACACACAGACACACACACACACACATATATAACGTAGTGCACAATCGTTAAACTTCACGTTGATACTGACTGTGCAAACACAACCGTGCGCACGCCCACATGCACAGACAGCCTGCAGAGTGTATTTCCAAATGAACTCATTATCACAGTGCTGACTCCAACTGAAGAATGACACCCTAACAGACTGCTCATACTGTACACTCTCCAACTGTACCAGAAAAGGAAAACCAGTGACCAGAAAAGCGTACAGTAAAACACAAGCTGGCAAATGTGCCGGAGAGCCAGACATCTCAGAGGAAAAGACACCAAAAACCATGCAAAAATTATGTTTTTTTTTTTAATTCAGTTCATGAACACAGCTGTAACAATAACAGAATCACTGCTGTTTCCTCCTTCTTCTTCATTGGTGTACTGTAACAGCTGATACTGTGGACTGGTCCTTTGAGACATTTGCTACCTGTACCAGTAGTAATGTCGTTCAACACAATGTTCTTGTACTGTATGTGTTTATTGCTGCCATGGACTCGTGAGCTCAGCCTCTCATCTACTTTTGTGTGGCATCGATTTTATTCACGTATGATAGAGTTAGAGCCATACAACCGGGCTTCATAAGGTTGGAGTATAGCTTATCAGTGTGCATGAGGTTTAAGTGAGCAGAGCCTTTCTTGTTCATTTGCAACATATGCATCTGCTCTAAAATGCAAAATACATGATCTGGCTGGTTTGTTTGTCAAGGCTACCATAGAAACAAGGCAGCAAAAATATGACAACCTTAAAACAAGACCCTTAACTACATATCGGAGGCTTATTCTAAGGTTATGAAAACCAAATGATATCTATTTTAAAGTGATTATACACTTAAACAAACCCTAACCCTCACTCTAGACCTTCAACATTACAACTGAAGAGGTAGTAGTCAAACACAGAGATTCATCATAAAGAGATTCATCATAAAGTTATGGCAGAACTTGGCAAGGGAAAATAGATTTTTAAGCAAATTAAAACTCTGTTGTTGCTGCATGGGGAAAAGTTATATAGTACGAGTCGATAATAGACTCTTTTCCACCAAAGGAACTTTTCTCATTTACTTGGATAATGAAAAAACCTTTTAAAAAACATGTTTCAACCAATATAACCCGGGTAAATATTACCCTGGTAAACGCTTTACCCAGGTAAATTTAGTACCTACTCGTTACTAGGGACTTTCCAGGAACTTTGGAGGGGCGGAGCTGTGGGGAGCACGGCTTGCAGCTGTTTCTGTGTTGCAAACATAGAGACTGTCTCTATATTTAGTGAGTATTCAGACCTTCTAGAGACACCTTTCCAAAAAAAAAAAAAAAAAAAAGTGACTAGTGACAAATCTAGCATCTTTTTCTTGTGTTATTTGAGACTTTTGAAGCACTAACATGAAAGCGCGTACTGTTCTAACAGTCTTTACACACCGGATGGACCAAAGAAGCGAATGATTCCGATGTGACGCAGACTCTCATGCACACCAAGCACAATGTGAAGAAACTAATAAATTATGAGGAAGGAGGGAAAAAAATCAGCGTCACGCACACACACGTTGCTGCTGCTGCTGCTGTTGTCGTCTCTGGTTGATGCAGCTCACAGTGATGGTGGTAAAAACTATTCAATCCCACCATCTCACTGAAGCACCTTTACATCCCCCCTCCACACATCTGTAACGCAAACTACACAGATTACCAGGAACTTATTTACCCGGGTAAAAAAGTTCCTGTAACCTTTTTTTTGCATCTCACATAAAAGTTCCTTCGTAAATTTGGTGGAAAAGTGTTTTCAATTCAGAAATCTTTATTTCTTCTCCGCTCGTTCCTTCACAGACGAACATTTTTTCTACGCCATATTTTGTTTATTTACTTCGAGGCTCTTCTAAACTCAAAGTTAAGTTCATCTTCTTTTATGTGGCCCTGGTAGAGCAAAAATTAAAAAAAAAAAAAAAAGCCTTTTCTATCCTATTCCCCCCACCCCTTTTTCCTCTTGGTGGAGGTCAAGAGAGGGATGTTCTGTTTTAAATAAGAAGGCAGCACCGGCCCATTAAACTCTGATAGTAATGATATTAATTTGGCAGGAATGTGTCATTTTCACAGGAGAGCAACTAGCTGAACTGCCATTACACACACACACAACACACACATACACAGCTGAAAAGCATTCTGTCTCATTCACATCAACTGTTACACACACTCTCTCTCTTTACCTCACATACACACACACACAAACCAAGAACACGTCACAGGAGAGCAGCTAGCAGTAACATTATGAGAGAGTCAGAGAGATCTGCTAATGGGATAGATTAGTGTGCCCTTGGTCACAATGGGTACAACGGAGTGAATGAAGCTGTGACTTACTGTATATCCACGTCCACCCCTCCACCTGCTTTTGACTCTTACTCTTCCCTTCCTCTGACCCCGTCTTTCTCTGCTCTCGCTGCTTTTGCTCATTCCAGCATCACATTTCAGTCCATCTCTTGGTATAATCATCTCTTTGGCAGGGAGACCAGTCTTGACTCGGACTAAAGTGAAACTCACAGTATGTGAACAGAAGCTGAGTTTAGATCAGGACAGGAAAGCTGAACAGGTTTTGTCACAGTCCGGTTGCAAATCAGAATTTTATTTCCCCCAAAATAACTCTCAACAGAGAGGAACTTACTGATCAATATATGAGTAAGAAAAGTGATGGAAATCACTGTGTTTGTCATATGCTGAATGAAAAGCTGTCAACCACAACACAATACTTAGTCACTGTTGTCATTTTTGGTCAAATGCAGAAGTTTGAGTTATCTTTATGTCGTCCGCTAAATATTGAAATTTGAATATGGCTAGATGATTGATGAAGATTTATTAGATGGCATACTCTGTTAGAATTGGGAAAACTTTTTATTTTACATGATTATAATTAAACCGACTCTTTGTACAAAAAGAAAACTTTCAGACTCGGAGATGTGACCTTTTATCGAGGTAATGTTTGTCAAGGCAGAAAACAAAACGAAGTTATTAATAGACTTTAAATTTAAATGGGTTCCCACTAGCTTCCCCACTATTTATTTTCTCATTTCATTCCTTTTTATTCCTAAGATCAAAAAAATGCTGTACTTGATTTGTGAATTTGCCATCTGTATTTGTTCCTTTGTGAAGTCACTCTGCCTCACTTTTCCAGCTGTGACATGAATCCGAGCTGTCCAGCTCCTGTCCATATAACACGGATAAATACTCTCCCACACATGCACACATGTCTCACATTCAAACACAGCCTGACCTCAAAGAGTCAAGACAGCGTGTGCCATGTACGAAGACACTCAATGTGTTTTTATTGGTATGCTGATCCAGTTGTGTGTGTGTTTTTGAGTCAACGTGAGAGTGTGTTCCATTATGCTACCATAAATGTGTGTGTTTGCGTGTGTGCTCACGCTGACCCCATCTCGGCACTCCTGACCGGTTGAATGCGGGCTGCATAAATTAGTGCTGATGCTCCGCGGTGTAATTATGCTGCTGTCAGGACGGCCCCTCTACTCAAATTCATTTTAATAAAGTTGGTCTCCAAGGTTACTAACCGGGGGTCACCTTCGGTGTCAGCCCCTATGGATCGCACCGTCTGAACGCTCAGAACGTCTGCGGTCAGAGAACTGTAACACCTTAACACGACAGCCTGAACTCCGACGCCACAACACAAACATACCTCACACCGACTTGGTGGAGGATGAGGAGGGAAAACTGCACCAGAGGAAACAAGAGTGGCAGAAATGAAGATGGGTGGATCAAACTGTGGGAAGATGGGAAAGAAAATTATGGGGAAAGGAGGGGGAGAAGTGTCTGTGGGTGAAAAGAGAGGTGGGAGCTTGAAGGAAGGAATAAAAATGTGACATGGAGAGTAAAAGGCAAGGGGTGGGGATGCAAGGGTAGAGGGACAAGGTGAGGGCAAGGGAGTGTCCCTCTTGGGCAGATGGCAGAGTGTATTCTCATTTGTCCTGCTACTGTGTGGGTGTGCAAACACTAACCTCGAGGGCACAACTGCAGCACAAAACACGCTCTCAATTAGCCAATAACACAGAGCTGCACATACAGCTGGGAGAGGGAGAGGCTCAGCTCCGTCTCTGCACAGCAAACACTTCAGCATAACCAAACACAAGCTGAATGAAAATGCTCTTAAATCAGAAGGTGAGAAGTTTCTTAGTACATTCCAATGCCTTTTTAGACATGGCCAAGTTACTGGTTTTAAGGTATACTGAGTCATTAAAAAGTCACAGAATCAAAACTGATAACATCTTCTGTCATACCGTGCCTTAAGTATGAGCTGTTTTTAATGACTCGTCAAAAACAGAGAGCAGGAATCGCAGTTTTCGATGGTATGATGGCTGAAGGGGGTGACATTTTGGAGCTGCCGTCATAATACTGTGATATTTTTTGCTTAAGGATGTCATACTGTCAGAGTCACATATCATCCCACGACTACACCATTTGAACGGTTAGAATTAAATCATTTCATGGCTGATGAGTGAAGAGGTTGCATACTTTTAGCAAAGATAGTATATTGATTAAAATGGATCAATGCCATTCAAGCAAATATTCCATTACTTTCGAATCAAATTATCAATCAAATTAATGTAAAATTTAAAAAAAAAAATGATTCCTTAGTGTTTTTTCTTCTCCTACATTAAAATAAATGGTTATTTTTGTATAAAATCACATTTCTAGAGTGACTGAGTTTAAAACATAATTTACACACAATGAAATATTACAAATGATGTATTGTCAGAAGACAGATTTCAGAACCAAGGGTATTTGTTTTTTTAACAGTGATTTTGAAATCATATAACATTTGACACTAACATGTCAGTTTCATAATATTCTAAGGATAGAAGTGTCTCAATACTCCGATCGTATCAAGCGATTTATCTTCCTATGTACACTGCAAATTCCAGAGGCTGGTGTTAGTGGCAAGAGAGAAGAGATGGATGGATGATGGAGAGCGAGAGGGGAAGATTTTGAAATTGTGGATGCTCTAGTGGCCTTTAAATCTGATCTGTTGAAACCTTTAGGTTTCCCTGGTTTGGGAAAGGAGAAAAGGTTACACAAAACCAAAAAAACAAGATTATTGGAGATTATTGAAAGACATTTTTTTTTTTAAGAAAAAGAAAAAAAAACCTAGATGTTTCTGGTTGAAATCAATTTTTTTCCATGTCTTCTTTCTTCTTTCAATGTAACAATATTTATCACACCATGAACAAGAAACAGAGGTACTTTTGTATGTTGAGATTTTGAATCAGGTCATTCTCTGCCTGTAAGTGTCGCATTATGCATTTTTTATGACACTTGTGTTTGAGGTTCTGAGGATCTGGGAAATACTAGCGTGACTGACTAGATCCTCACAAACACTTCGCTCTCTCTAGTCTGGAATCATTAAGTGTGTGTGTGTGTGTGTGAGTGTGTGCATGTGTGTGAGACAGAGAGGGACAGAGAGAGTGCATGCGGCCCAGCCATGTGGGCTGGGGTGACTTTGACTGCCTGTGTAATAGTTACAGCAGCATGCTTTGTTAGCTGCAGGTAATTTATGGTTGAACTGGCCTGATAGTCTGATACAATCGACTGCCTTGACTGTCTTTACCAGGCGGCTCCAAAGACACAGAGGAAGACTCTATCTGAGGGGTGAAAGAGGAAGAAGAGAGAGAGAGAGAGAGAGAGATAAAGGTAGAAGGCTGTAGGACAACTCAAACGATCGCTACTGGGGATAACATGCAGAGAAATAATAAAGGGGGGGGGAAAAAATATGACAAAAGTATACCAGGGAATGAGTAATGCAGGTGAAAGGCAATAAGAGGGTGAGAGAAATTAAATAGTTGCAGAGCAGTTAAATTCTCAGCATCTCTCTTGAGGTGTGCAGAGAATTAGATTGCATTAAAGACTGACAGTCCATTCATCTGAACCATACCAAGATGGAACATTTAGTTAATTGAATGATTAATAAATTCAGCTCACTCACACTATTTCACTTCAGTGCTGGCTTTGGATAAAAATGTCTGCCAAATGGGAGACGTCATACATCATTTGTTTGAAATACTTTGCCCAAGACTCTGAGCATTATGCATCAATATCACTTGATCTGTACAGTAGTACAGCATTGTATACAAGGTAAGCATAATGCAGTGGCAGCTGGGTAGGATAGGAATAATCGTAAAAACATGCTTTAATATATATTTCTTTAAATTCATAAATGGACAGAGCCTTATGTCCATTATGTTCATTTACTTTGTATCTAAAAGACTTTTAGAAATGGGCACAATGATGGACATTCAGATGAACTAATGTTACAACAAGTTTGTCAAAAAAAGTGCCGAGATTCCACATCCACTGTCTATCCCTTTATCTTCCACATGAGAGTTGCAGGGCCACTCATTTATCATGTCCATCTTTAAACTGAAAGTTCATAGACATCACCTGCAACTAGGTTCCTATTGGACTACACCAGCTGTTAGTCACACTGGTGTCCACTCATATGTGCAGTGCTGTATTGTCTTTTTTTTTCTATAAATGGGAACATAATTTACAAATATTACATTACTAAAGAGCTGGAACTAGTGATTGAGACCATTAATTCATCAGGAAAAGGTTTGCTGACATTAAATCATCAAGTGAGAAGTAGAATTTCCAGAAAGATTTCCATTCAAAGAGACTTCTTTTTACCACCAGCAGAGTTGCCCCCTGGTGGCTAGTCAATATACTGGCTTCGGGAGAAACCTGGAAGACCATTCTTTTTCCATTTTTATATAGTATACCAGAGGTATAAAACCATTGGCCGACAGGCAGCATGTGGCCCTCCAATCAAGTTATGATGACTTATTTCTATATAGATTTTTTGTAATTGGTCTATCTCATGGGCCACACGGTTGGTGTAGTGGTTAGAACTCTTTCTTTGCAGTAAGAAGACCCAGGTTCGCAACCCAATTGGAACAAGGGCCTTTCTGCATGGAGTTAGCATGTTCTCCCCGTGTGTGTGGGGGTTTTCTTGAGGATCCCCAGTTTTCTCCTACAGTCCAAAAACATGCAGATTTGGGGATTAGGCCAATTGGACACTAAATTGCTCATACTGCATGTGTGAATGTGATAGTTGTTTGTCTCTATGTGTCCCTGTGATGGACTGGTGACCTGTACCCCACCTTCTGCAACCCTCCTGTGGAGGATAAAGCACTGAAGATAAGTGAGTGGGTTTATTTGACATCATACGTTGTCAATTATATATAGTTCTATAATGTGAATTATATATAGCTCTATATTAAAACAAAACAATTTTTGGAAGTTATGTTAAATATTGTCATACATTCTGTTATTGCAATATTATAATGAAACATATTATATAATTTAAAGTTCAAATTGCCAAACCCAACTGAAAAGTTGTCCTTTCCCAAAAGTTGCTTTGTTTTTTTTTCTGTTCACCTCAGGTCATTTGAGTTATTGGCCCCTGCAGTATACAGTCAATGATTTAGTGGCAATATACTATACAGTGATTGGTTTAACCTCATGTTAAGGTGACCTGACTGTTTTCATCTCATTTCATCAGGAGAAGTTGGTGTTTAGGATTTTGTTGGCTCATCATTACAAGTGTCTGAGAGACACAGGTAATAATGAGCAAACTTAAATATGAGTGGAAAGGAAATCAGCACCTGTCCTTATAATATGGACAAGAACAGGATTCTCCACACCCACATTGCCACACCATCCTTCCCCTAATAAAGACAGACACTGGCCCTTGCTCTACAAATACCTTTATTTCACCTCCTCCTCTAATCCAGTTAGGCAGGAACATCCTTGCCCTTCTCTCTCCTCCCTCATACCTTTTTCTGGGATCGGATACTCTAATCCAGTCTGTCAGGCCAGCCGGGTCCCTGACTGCTGTTCTCTTTTCATCTCCCACCTTCAAACAGAATGAGGATGCTTTCATATCGCTGGGTGAGTGACAGGCAGGGGAGTCAGGTAGAGACAGATCTGTGATATGGACAGGCACTTTGTCCTGTTTAAATACACTAATGGAGGATAAGAGGCCTGTCACTGGGACAGGTGGAGATAGGATGGGACAGAAGACACAGACACACTCTTCTTTACTCATGGACAATTTATGAATGCAGGGACAGGGATGTGTGTCGGTATTACATCAGATAGCAGAGGTTGTGGTGGAGGGCAAAGCAACTCCACTTTCACCTTAACTCATATTGAGCAGAAAGACCTGTATTGTCACTGCTTCCTCCACGGTAAAAATAATACCCTCTTTAAGTGAAAGAAATGTATATCATCAATTCGACTTAATATAACAATTTTGGACATTATTAACGTTAGTTTTCTATTTCCTTGAGTAATTGTTTTTTTCCAAGTGGTCAACTGTAGTGCGTACCTTTGAAATATTAATTAATATCGGTGAAATTCAAAACAATGTCAAATAAGTTCCCCCAATGCCTCACAGCTCAACATGACTCTCTCTGCACACGGGAAGGGACAAACAAAAGCCCACAAAAAAGTTTCAGAAGTGAATTCTACTGTTCCAAAAACCCATTCAGCAGTTTATCAAATGGTCAAAAACCTTAAATTAATATTTTTTTTTTAATTTAACTGAAACTGTCTCTGCTAGTTAAACTAATCTAGAAAGATGTGCTTGTCTGACATGATAAAACAGGTTTAAACAGCAAACTATCGCAAGATAACCAACTTGACCTTCTGTGTTGAAACAATATGAATCATTAAGTTGAGTTTACTCACATTTTTAATCCACAACTATGTGGGATTTTTACCCATATTCAACAGCTTTGGAATCACCGTGATGAGTTAAATGTAAATCTCAGGTTTCATGAAACCCCAGCCAGGTACCGGCTATACGATCAAGGCAGTTATTTTAGACGTTCATCATGACAGAGCCGGTGAAAAAGAAGCAGAGAAAACCATAATCGGAGGAAGCGAGAAAGAGGAAACGACTGATCAAGCGAGGGGCCACACATGGGTAAAAATCGGATCGGCTTGAAGCACAAAAAACGGATACTGCCTCGTCGTTCACAAATCCACACCCGTGAGTATAAAGTGGTAGACAATGGATGAATGGATGGAGATTCACGGTCATAAAAATACGTACTCCGAAAGTGTAGAGGGAGCTCTGAAGAGGAAAAGGCAGAAAATCAAACAGAGCAGGTGAACTTTCGTTTCTAAGTTCAACCACGATACCATTTGAAATCTCTCTCTCTGCTTTTTCAAGCCTTAAGAGAACAAGACAGCATCTTTGTTAGCTGCACGACAACTGACTGATGTTTGAAAACACAAAAGTCCCAGAACAATGTTTTTCTTATCCCTGTGTGGAACACTCCAATTTCAGTGCTACATTAACACACAAATCACTGATGAACAAATACATACATACACCTGAACCACAGCTAACATACCCAGTGGGCAGTCTTTAGGATAGATGGCACCTGCATCTGGGAGGAGAGGGCACACAAATAGGATTCTAGAGTGAAGGGGCGGGTGGAGGGAAAGTCCATAAATAGGATTGTGTTGGAAGCAGGCTGAGCTAAATAGGATTGTAATGTACAGGAAAGGATGTATAAATAGGATATGAGAGTCAGAGCTATGTTTTCACTAGTTCCACATCCCTGTGGTATAGAGGTTCTGGCTCGTGCAAAGTATGAGCCTGTGTGTATGTGTAAGCAAAGGCCATTAATGTGGAGGCTAATCTTGAGGCACCTGTCTCCTCAGGCAGAGTGTGACCTCCACTATAGCCAGGTTCACCGATGTTTGTTTGCCTATCCCATTGCTCACCTCCTCCCCTACCTCCTCTAAATCATCAGATCCCTTTCTCTTTTTTTACATTTCCTCTCACTTCACTTTTCATATTTCATTAATGTGATCTGTGTTCATTTTTCTTCTCCGACTCCCTCTTCTTTTGAACAGGTAAATAGTAACTCTAGCTGGGCGTACACTGCCCCTGTCCATTGAGAGGGCGGCGGTCACTGGTCTGTCTCTCTTTTGCTCTCTGTCTCACTGCTTTTGAGGTCAGTGGGCTTTGGGAGCTGTCAACTTGGTGCTGGTGTCTGATGGCTGACGAACTAAGGTCAAAGGTCAGGGATCAGAAGCTAGAGGGCAGGACGTGACCCTAAAGACAAACAGCATGAGGCGAAGGTCGTACCCCTAGGAGCCTGTCATTCTCCACACAGGGGGTAATGTAGTGTGTGCGTACAGTGTGTGTATGAAATATTTGAATAGCTCATATTTATGTGTTGATGCCCCCTCTTATGTGCAGTGGCATCCAAAACTAATAATTTCCTTTTTATTTACATTTTGCTGTATTTTAGTTGATTTAATCTTAAAGCTGCAAGGTGTAAATTTTGGTGAGTTTTGTGGTTGTTGATGTTATCATTCTGCCTTTCTTTGGTCTTTAACAGAAATGATATAACTTTATTTGTATGCTATGTCATCAATCAATACTGTCAGACCTGACTAGGGGAGTGTTTGTGTGTATATAGTAGCAGAGCAGGGGTGGTGGGAGCAAGAAGCATTTGTGTTTTTGCATCATACTACATGTGTATGCTTGCTTTACATAAAGCCATACAGTTCTTGTGTGCAGCATTGGAATGTTGCTGTGCAACACAAGATCTAAACACACTGTGAAACACAGAAAGAGTCCTGTGGAGTTGACAGGCTAAACTGTGTAAACTCATTCAACAATGGTTTGAATCCAATGCAAATTTTGTAATAATTTAAAAGTCATTATATAGATATTGTGTCCAATAGTCATTCTAACACAGCCTCAGAGGTCGCATGTTCATGTGGGCCCTCATAGGGGTTATATTTGAGTTGAGGATTACATGGTGGGGCCACCATGTAATCCATGGCCAAACCTGCTTGGGACAAGATGACTGGGCAAGATCATGGAAAGACAACAATTTCAGACACACTCTATCAGTCAGGCACAGATACATACATAGACTGGCGCAAACAAACACGTATGATGGACACATCTGTACAGTCATACTGATTCATGAAAAACATAATTATATTCTTGTGAAGCGTTATGATGGATACAAGGCAGGGGGAAGACAGATCTGATCTCATGTGGTGACCAGAGACGCATGCAGGACATACAGTGTTAATACCAGGTGTGAACAACCTTCCTGAATGCTGTCAGCGTGTGATTGGATCTCTCAGAACCAGGTCTGAATGAGACCTTTGGCATTATGGTTGTTGAATTTGGATTGATTGGAAAAATTGCCCTTTTTGTTTAACATGACCTCAACGTACTGTGTGTGCCATGGTGGAATCTGCTGTGATGTGTGACATGTTAGCATGGCATGCATCTATTAGCCTGTTTATGGTTCCTTGTCAGAGCAGCTCCTCTCCTCTGCCCATGATTACATTACCAACCCTTTTACACTGCCAAGGTCACAGTGGACCGCTATGAAAACATCATCTTCTCCATAAGCCAAGGCAACAATGCATACAGAACTGACAAAGACACAGGCAGTTAGTCACACGCCGTGAGCAATATATACACGGTCTCATACAGTTGTATCATCATATTTTAAGCGTCAAGGTAACTGTGTATGTTTGTGTGTAGGGCCCCGGAGAGCACGCTGCCTCCTCAGACAGATAATGGATGGTAGGACTAAAAGAGACGGAGGGGAATTAAGATAAACACACTCTGATAAAACTAACCTTCCCAGCTGCACTGCTGTCTGTCTGCAATGAATTAAAACATATCACATACACTACATGGACATACAAGCAAGCAAGCATGTGCATATTAACACTGATATGCACGTGCAAATGTGCAAACAATTTTTTTTTATGATGGATTTATATACAACGGCATGCTTAAACAACAGAATACATGTTTGGATAGTGGTGGCTCTCTGAGTAATTGATCTATGAATCACACACAAGAGATCTTGTAAATTATGAAGACAAATAAACTCTCCATATATCAGTCCCCCTATTATAAAATGTTACGCAGATTTAAAAAGAACAAAATGTATCTGCTTAGACAGGGATTTTTCTTTTCTTTTTTTTGTCCTGCATACAGATTATGTAGCAGTGAAAAGTCAGTCTGGATCCAGAGCCAAGCTTGGGTCAGAGGAACAATAAAATTTATCTGAAAAATTATTCTGGAAAAATTTTAAGGTGAAAAAGCCTTTACTGAATGGAATTAATGTGATGTAAAATCACCATCCAACTGTAGGTTATGAGAGCATAAGTTCCTATAGACTCTTATAATGTATAATGAAGGTACAGAGTCATATACTTTACAGCATAATTTTCTTTCAAAGTCATGTAAAAGAAAAAAAAAAAAACAACCAAATAAATTGGGTCCCAAACGACAGCAGCAGTACCTGCTGTTCGACTACCCAAGAGGAGAGATATGGCAAAAGTTGGAAAAGCCACACACTCCCCAGCGCAAACATGCTTCAGACATGAACACACTCATTTCCAAGTTCATGCACCACTGATCTAAGTACATAATGAAGTGTGACATATCAAGCAAAGGCGCTAATGGGGCGTGAAGTCATTAGTGAACTCTCTCTTCTTCACTCTCTCTCTCTCACACACACACACACACACACTTTAGGAGTGTGCACAACAACAACACACCTATTCTTTTAGTCTTTACACGTGATTGTGATAAGCCCTTTAGGCAATCCTGACTCCAGGGTGATATTAGTGCACTTTGTTTTACAGAGCAGCCTCTATAGCTTTCCACAGCATTAATGCATCACACTGTATATGGGTTGTGTTAATGCAAGCTTTATCATGAGTACACATTTTTGGGAAGATTGTGAGAGCGAGAGAAATGAGAACTGACAAAGTTGCAGGATTTTTTTCTCCCCCCCCTTTCACTCACGCTCACACACCTGGCAGTCGCAGACATCTAACAAACGCATGTGTGTGTTAACCTGACATTACTGACATAATGTTGTCTGACATATTCCACATTTACAGCTGGCACAGGAATCACAGAGAGACAGAGAGAGAGAGAAAGTGTGTGTGTGAGAGAGAGAGAGAACTGGGAAGAGTAAGAGAGGGGAAGAGAAAGAGACTCTAAAAGCTTGTCAGTCCCTCTTAATTATTCTAATTGCTGAGCTCAAGCTTCATGCCAAGGCTTAACATTCCCCTGGTGTGGTGTGCGTGCGTGCACGCACTCACACACACACACACGCACTCCAGCCACTGCATTGCCTTGAAACCTTTTTCCCACTCCTTGTTTCGTCCTCTCATCTCCATACAGAACCCCCCCATCTCTCTTTTCCTTCAGCTCCCTCTATCAGCATCCCTACACCCTAAGCGCACCCTCTTATTCCTCCACTCCTCCTCCTCTCCTCCCTTCACAACAGTCCCCTCTGCTTTCTCTCCCTCCCCAGCCACTCCTCTCCTCCACCCCTCCATTCCTGCGAACTGGATTAAAAGTACTTTTCATTACCCGTGCGGGAGATATGGCACTTAAAAATCACCCCATTATCATTTTTCACCCAGCAAACAGCACACACTCTCACAGCGACATAATTACCACACCCTGTCATACCAGGGAGATGGAGGCTGCTGATTTCCAGCCAGGCCGTGTGTGTCACTCTGTGTGTGTGAGCGTATGTGTGTGTGTGTGTATAAGAAACTGCTGCCTGTCCGCCTGCCTGCCTGCTTCTCTTATTGATATTAAAAGCGCTGCATAAACGAGTGTTTAAAATGGCTGTCAGAGGGAGAGAGGGAGAGAGAGAGAGGATCCACTCCAATCACAAACTGCAGCACACATCACTGGATCTCTTTCCCAGCTTGGCACATGGTAATGGTCTGGAATAACAGAATACTGCAAGATGAGTCCCATTCCTACATTGCAACTTGCGCAAGGCTGCAGAGGAGGTGACTAGAAAAGGGGCGGGATGAGTGATGGAGCTCACTTTAACCAGTCAACACTTAAAACATAATGAATTGGGAGTCATGTGATGAACTGGATTTACGGCGATGCTTGTTTTTAATGGCTGAAGTGATTCAAATTGTGAGGGAGGGAAAGGGGGGGGAGGCATGATTCATTCACACAGATGACACTTCAAAAAAAATGAAAGAAAAGTAAAATCACACTTTGCCGGCTTTGCTTAATCACACCACAGTAAAAGAGCTGCCAAAGCAGGCTCATGTTTCAGAATCAGAAGCATGACCTATTAAAAAAAACAGTAGCAGTTGTCCACACAGACTTTCACACAGGTTTAGCCCAGCGTGAGAACTGCTACATCCATACTTCTATTTGAAAATGGCATTACAGCTCTGCATCATAATGAATCTGAGACCACTGACAAGGTGAAACACAGAAGACGTTTTAAAGCTCCAGTGTGTAACTTCTATTACCAAACCAAAACACTATTGCTTCTCTCCCTCTTCCATCCATCCTCTCTCTCTCTCTCTCTCTCTCACACACTCACACACACACCTTTCACTTTCTGCTAGTCCTCCAGTATCTTATGTTTTATACACCTGTCTTTTAAAGTAGTTCTACTCATCTACTACTTCATTAAGGAAACTTGTGTTGTTAGGAACACAGGCAGTTGTTTAGGGAGCCCTTACTTTACGTTCTGTTGGCAAAGCATCCATTTTCAATATCAGACAACCATGTTGGCAATATGATTGTGAAGACCTACTGAAAATCTAGGTGTATTTTTTTTTAAATCACTTTTGATGGGTGCTTAATTCCCAGTGTTTTCAGCCATACTTCTACTGCATGAGGCTGTCTTGTTTTACTCTTGCTGTTTGCTTCTTCTACCTCTCCTGCTCAGTCATGTTGAAAAAGGCATCACGCTGTGTGCAGTGCAGTGTGTGCAGGAATGTCACCACAGACTGAGAGCCGATATGAGTTTACATAATGCTAACTAACCCTAAGAGTCATACAAGTTGAAAGGAGCCAGAACAAAGTGAATGTGGGTAACTGTGACATCATTTTTGAATGTTTTTGCTCATCCAGACTAAAATGCAGCCCTGGACTTTATTTAAACTAAAATGAGATAGTAGTGTTTGTCGAAGTTCTCTGCAGGCATATCCAAAGCAGTATGGATGTAGCCTACCACACTGCCACTCTACGTTACATGTATATTTATTCATTTGATTGCATTTTCTCCCTACATTTGAACAAATATCTGTACCTCCTACTTCTTACATTTTCAAAACACACTTGTTACTTTAGATGTAATGCATGTGGGGGAGTACAGAGGACTATTCAGAGCATTTAAAAAATAATTATTTATGTTCAAAGGCAAATCCTATGTAAAACAAAGCAGCTGCTCCTAAAGTAGATGACATCATTAAAAAGTGACCAAATGAAATGGTCCTTTGCCTGCAGTATAAATATAGATTTGTATGCAAATATTTCAAATGAAGTAAATATACTACTCAGAAAAATATGGTACATACTATATGTTGTTATTTTTAGATATTGTAATGCAGAAATGTTAAATATTATATCTTTATGTAACTTTCAGAGCCTGTGCTTTCTGTCTTTTAATTCAGTAAAGAAGTTGAATCAGTACTTTCCCTTTTACCTAAGTCCCTTTTTTTTTACATATGTGTCTTTACTTTTACTTAAGAATGTGAATACTTTACCACCTCTGGCCTCCACCTGTTCCATGCTCATACCTTGCTTTACCTTTTATACAGAGATGTTGACGCATAATAAAAGTGCAGCACTCCTGCCTGGAACAGACTGTGCAAAAGGAGCTTAATATTTATGGAAGACTCTGGTCCTTATCTAACAGTTAGACCAGTTCTGCAGTGGTCATGCCTTCACTCACTGCATTCACAAGGGGGTGTTAAGTATATACATGTTTAAAACACTTCCCATACCCCTAAGACATTCATCACTGTGACAACACTGCATGGCGGCCCCCTCCAACATCACTCCACAGGGGCCTGCTGTTGGCCTGTCACAGCAATGGGTGTCTATAATTATGCCTTTAGATAAAGCAGGGACAAACGTGGGTCCTGCATGATTAACTGGGTTGCTGTTTGATCACATTTGACTAATTTGTGGCATAAATCTTCAGGCTTGCGCCCCTGCTAGAGACCATTAGCCCTGACACTGACATCCCTGACACACACATGCATGCTGAGCACTCATACCATTTAGAGGAACTGCAAAAAAGGAGCATTGAGCTATTGGTATTTCAGTGCATCTGCGTTGGTGGGTAAAAAAAAACGCAGAAACAAAATACATATGTACGCTCGCTAACAGTGTGTGGAAACATCCGTTCTAAAATTCTATCTGCATGAGGTCAGGGTTGGGGGGGGGTGTAGGAGGGGTGTGTGGTACACCTAAGCAAAGAGAGAAATGCAGGTGTACTAGATTATGATATTAAGCAAACATGAGCTCCGAGGTCTAATTATGACACAGGGGAGGTTAGAGAGCTAGAGAGATTCAGTACCGTGTGGTGGAGTGGATGCTGAAGCCAGCAGAACCAGCCTGGTCATTTGTAAACAGGTAACGATGCAGGCCAGGTGTATGAGCATATGTACCAATGAGCAAAGGAGGAGACAGGGCGAGAGGGAGGGAGTCAGAAGAGAGAGGGAATACAGGGAAAGAGAGTGGGAGGAGGAGAGGGAATATCTAATTAGGGTGAATTTACAGTGCCCTGTGCCAAACAGCTAAAATGGCCAACTGGGCACAGAGATTTATTACTGGGTTAAATTATGTTGTCTACTGAGGGTTGGTAAGACCACCTGCAGCTGTCAATTGTCACAGTGATTATTATAACTGTGGAGAAAGACAACAGTGATGCAACAACAGACACAGAAACAAAAGCAACACCAACAACGCGTTGTTGCAGATGCAGGTTTGTTTGAAGAGAAACCAGTATTCTTTTGTGTTTCAGGTGAGTGATTAAGAATGATGCTTGTACCCATTTAGCATGAATCAATGAAGTGCTGGACAGAAGACTTCCAGAGCAAGGAGCCGTTGCCTCCATTTGCATCAGTATCCTTGATCAAATCTGCAAAGTAAACAGGTTTAAAACCTGATGGGGGATATTAAACTTGCAGATTGAGGCTGACTCCCCCTCCCCAAGCTGGTCTGGAGCTTCAGGCTGGGGTTTGGCCCTCTGCATTTGACTGTGATACTACAAGCAAGGACGTGGCACAGCGAGCCAGCCCTGAACAGCCATAGTTTCATGGTCGGTTTCCATTTAAATATCTAACTGACAGGGAACATGGCGCCATTAAGGCGTCCCGAGGGCCCGGCAAGGGAGGAGGAAATGGGCAGATAAAACCCCCCAGGGGAGAGGAGGGGGGTGAGCGATGGGCCACGTTGCCTACAAAGCCTTTAACAGTGGGACCTGCTCTTAAAACTGTACAGGCACCACTCCATCCATTCAGTCCTCCATCCCTCCACACCCAAAACAACCTTGTCTCTCTGGAACAAAAGCAGGATTTATCTAGCATGACTTACAGCCCCTAACTGACTTTCTTCCTCTGTTGGCAGCATGAGGTCATAAAGCATGTGTGAGTGCGCACAAGTGAGTGTCTATGTGTTCACATAAAATAGTAAAAGATTCCTCCAAGCCCCTACTGTACAGTAACTCTCAAACATTTAATACACACAGTACTATACCTGAGGGACCTTAAAGTAGAGTTGATATGTAACACACAAGAGGAGTAGTTTTCAGTCCAGTTATTAGACCCAAAGGCTCTGACATTGTCTTTCTCTTGGCCTTGAACCTCTTTTGTCTTCATCTTATCTCAGTCTTTAACAATACCATAAACAATTTAGGTGCTTTTTTTTAAAAAAAAAAAAGAAAACAGACTTTTATTTAATTTATCATGAAAAAATAAATCATTTATCATGAAAAAATAAACCATTACTGACTCCAGCTTTTTAAATCTGAAGACTTGACGATTATCTCAGAATTTACGTCCCTGTCACTTGATTATCACTGAGTTTTGGACATTTATTTCTTACCCTTTAATAGACTAAATGATTAATTCATAGCAGAATAACAGGTAAAACAGTAATTAAAGTGACCATTATATCCAGGCCTAACAATTACTGCATATAGTTGGCAACTGTGCCAATACAGTGGTCTTACCGAAATGTATGAGGACATTGCGGTGTTTCAACATTGTGTTACTAGCTGAACAAATAGCTATTGTTAAGTGGTAGTTCAGGTTTTTTGGAGTAGGCATGTATAAGGTATTTAACTCCAGTTGCTGGCAGGAACAGAAGGAAAAATTGATTTTAGCTAATAAAATATACCCCTGATTAAGTCTACTATCCAAAGAATCTGTTTGTCAATTTAACTCATAATTTGACAGTGCTCACCAAATAAAACATTAAAGTGCTTCCTGTCCCTCACCAAAGCCCATGTTTCTTTTGGCAAGTTCATGTCAAATAGGTAAATCTGAATGAAATATTTAACACTGACGTCAAAAGAGAATATATCTGAACAAATCTTGTGTGTCTTGATTTTCTCTGTAGACCTCGTTGGGCCAAGTGAGCGCTTTACAAACTTCAATTTCCAGCTGGCGAAGGCAAGCTAACACCAAGATAAAGCGGCAAAAATATTCTTAAAATATCATAGACTTAATCATGCATTGATTTAATTACATGAGCCTTTTGTCAAGTGTTTTCCCTTTGTCCCTGTTGGCAGCCATGTTATTAGAGACAGCAGGTATTGGGCTCTTAGGCAGGTTGACAGAAATGGTGGTGTGCAGAAATTGCAGTTGATAGTGCATCGATCATTTATACAGCACATTTCACGAAATGTGACCTATCTCCTTAAGCATTTTTAATGGCAGTTTGGTCTTGGGTGTTTTTGGTCTCGGTTTTGTCTGAGTCGTAAAAAAATCAATTCTTGTTTACTCACATCTGTGTTTACTATGCTGAGCCTCAGTCTATTGGGTCAAGAATCTTAACAGTGAATGGTGCCAGGCCTCGAGGTTAAGTGGCTGTCAGAGGCAGTTTAACACAGCGGTGAAATAGACACAAATGACCAAATCCAAGCAGCCAGAGGGTTGACCAGCCAGGGAAGACAGTGGCACCATGAAGACTGGTAGAGAAAAAGAGGAGGGAAGAGTCTAAAAGGATTGCCAGTGACATACTTTTTTTTTACCTCTTAACTTTACACACATTAGCTTTCAGAGGCTACATTCTACCCCTCCTTCCTCCCTCTGTGCTACCGTCCATACTGCCAGTCCCAATGAGGTTCAAGGCTCTGCCTTCCTCTTAAGGATCTCATTTGCATCCCGCCGGCAAATAGCCAGTCAGAGCTTGTTCAAAGGGCCTACTAATTCAATCAGATTGTTCATCTGTGAGGCCTTATCGCCACAGACACTGGCATCTGCAGGAAGCACATCACAGGGCATCATGAAGCCGCTGGTTGGGATTGGTGGAGACAAGAGAGTCAGAGGGAAGTAGGCATCATAAGGCTTCAACCCGGCTTGGAGTTAGCTATGAGTGACAGTCAAAGAGCAGGGAAGGCTTAAGCAACACTTTCCATGTTATGACTACTGCCCCAGGAATGGCATAGATACATATTGGGTGTGAAATATGAATTAGACTGGTAGAATTTCATCTTTATCTACTGTGGAATGCAGAGTGAAGGTCACGAGTCATGTCATAGAAAAAAGTAAAAGACTAAAAATATTTCAAAACATAACTATTTCATTGGAAGAGTCTTCCATGTCCAACAGCACATACAATAATAAAAAGGTAAACTAGACTATAGAATGTCTAAGGAGACATTTTGAACCTGTTTGCTGACTGCTTTGCTGACATGGTTTGGCCGTCTTTGACCTGTTCTCTTCAATTTTTTAATGCAGTTTTTTTGTTTTTGGCAATTTTCTTCACCACAGTTACACAAAAAGCCACTCTCACTCACTCACTCATTTTCTACCGCTTTATCCACCACTGAGGGTCGTGGGGGGCGCTGATGCCTAACTCCAGCTGACATGGGGCGAGAGGCAGGGTACACCCTGGACAGGTCGCCAGTCCATCACAGGGCCACACAAAGACAGACAACCATTCACTCTCACATTCACACCTATGTGCAATTTAGAGTGTCCAATTAGCCTAATCCCCAAATCTGCATGTTTTTGGACTGTTGGAGGAAGCCGGGGGCCCACGGTTGGTGGGGCCTTCTGCAAGGAGTTTGCATGTTCTCCCCGTGGTGCGTGGGTTCTCACCGGGTACTCCAGCTTCCTCCCACAGTCCAAAAACATGCAGATTTGGGGACTGAGATTGAGACTAGATGCAGCCAATCAAAAAACGTGATACAAATATTCCAAAAAATTGGTTAGCCAATCAAATCATGTTTAAATGTTTAGCTCACACTCAAACAGCCTAATCAGAGCTCTTGTAAAAGGTATTTCTCCCCACTGCCATTGTTTTTAGGTGGACTAAATGCACCCAACAACGGCAGACATGGCAATCATCACATCATCATCATCATCCTCACTGTAGCAATATTAGCAACTCTTGCTATGTGATGTGCCATGACAGACACTGCTCCACT
This sequence comes from Brachirus orientalis, assembly GCA_016785285.1. Classification (NCBI taxonomy): domain Eukaryota; kingdom Metazoa; phylum Chordata; class Actinopteri; order Pleuronectiformes; family Soleidae; genus Brachirus; species Brachirus orientalis. The sequence goes on along the minus strand of JAFBJR010000112.1, from coordinate 766,278 downwards.
AATTAAGCCCACTGTCAAGTATTTTAATCACACATACATGTGGGCCCACAGTAAAGCAGAAATTGCAAGTGTGGTTGCTTTTTCATCTTTTTTTCTACAGAGCTCCCCCTCCAGTTTACAGTGAATTTTTAAGACACTAGAATAAACATCAATACACTGTCTACCTCTTTGTCCTCACCGTTGTAAAAAGTCACTGCCGAGACTTCATGAAACCTCCTGATTCTGAGGACTCTGGGCTGGTGGCCCAGATCTTGCAAGGCTGGTTTTCCACTAACAGGCAGTAGGGGGAGTGGAGACAGCCCCACAACAAGCCATTTAACCATCAAATGACTCTGAAGCTGTTAAATTAGGGTAAAAATCCAGCATAGTTCCGCTTTAAGAGAGACAGCACTGATCTTTGATCTTAGCAGGCAATAAAGATTAGAAAAAAGTTGTTTAATTCTTCCAAAGGCAACAGATGAGACACCTTGAAATCTCACACAAAGGGAACAGTGTGAAACAAGTGAACACTTATGAGGACTAATGTGCAGTATATGCCCTTGAGCCCCAAAGGGAGGCAGACAATACTTGGTTGTGTAGGTTAATGTCTAACTTTCAGCCCACAAACATACACACACACACACACACAGAGACATATTACCAGTTCAACAGAAGCCACAGGAGTAACAACACTGTTTGCTCATTCAGGTATATAGGCTACAGAGGTGAATCTGACTGTGCAAGTGACTTTGCATCCAGGGACCTGGCTGAACATAAAGGGACATGCGGGGACATAAAGGTACAAGGGGATGGAGAAACCAACTTGGCCGTCCTTGCAAGCAATCCCACAGAGAATCCAGGCCCATCCTCCACTTCTGCTGCCGGTATTCTTCCATCTCTTCCCTCTCGTCTCTTTACCTCTCCTCTTGCTACTACTTTTCTGCTCCGTCTTCCACCACCCTCCCTCTCCACCTCTTGCCATCTGCCCTGCACCACCCCCACACTTGTCTCACCCTCACACTTGCTCTCGACCTCCGAGTGCCACTATTAGCAACATCACGCCGGGATCACATGGCTGCTGAAGAATGGAGGCCAAGGCAATGGAGCGTGGTACACTGAGACATCCTATACACCTATCACCACTGCTTCACACTCCCTCAGTAATTCTCTCTCCTTTTTTTTCTCCATCCCTTCCTGATCATAAGCTTAGAAAGCAGACTAACCGTATTATTTCCTAAAATGTCTTGTGCTGTCTTCTGTATAGGGATGAGCTGAACTGCTACTACGTATTGTATTGGTCTGATACTGATCAAAAATCATTGAATCTGATATTATAAAAAATAAATAAATATGATACTATCCAAAAAAATCTAAATATCACCTTACAAAGCATACATGGTACTGCTGTCATGTGACCAGATCATCAATAAGGGCTGCAAATCAGTCGCATTGCAGTCATTAAGTGTGTGGACATTTTTTTTATATGCACTTCAGAAAAAACTAGAAGCTGCATTATAACTGCATTTATGTTGTGGAATATCTGTTTCTTTCTTCATATGACCAAAGTTAATGTCACACAGTTGACAAGTTATGTTTTTGAAATGGCTGCTTGTGGCTAGGTGGTCGAGGCATCGACACAAATGTGACACAGCTACGTTTTTTGTTTGTTTAAAAGGAAGAAAAAAAACAGCATACTGAGCAACTGATATCGCTACATACTCAAGGTTGTGGTATTGGTTAAAAAAGTGTTATCAAGCTGTTATTGTTTCTGTAGCATATTGAATGCCACAAAATGCACTGAAACCCAAATGTTTCAAACACAAATTACAGACGACTCTTTATAATAGAGAACGAGTGAGCCATCGTTCTAAAGCAGTGAGTATATCGAATGTGTAACAGAACCTCACTTTGTCGGTTATGTGACCTGCTCTTTGTCCCGCCCTTGGCAGACTATTAGACCTGGAGCAAGGAGTCAGAGAGGTGAGACAGGCGTGAGGAGGAGGCAGAGGCCAATCTATAACTGTTCTCTGTGCAGAGCGGTGCTCCAGGAGAGGCAGCTATAGATTCAACCTATCCTTTCCTCTTTTTTCTCTTACTCCTCGCCTTTTGTCTCCGAGTGTGTATGACTGCATGAGTGCAGGGTGTTTGCGAGAGTCAAGTGTAAGTGTGTGTGTGTGTGTTGCAACCAGTGCATGTGATAAGCTGGTAGTAGTGGTCCTGTGAGGGACCTAAGGCCCTGTTCTCCTGATTAGTCATTTATCAGGCCTGGCAGCCCAGACCCACCATAATCACTCTTCTCTTACCCCTCCTCCTTTTCCACCGCTGATCCGCCTCTATCCCTCTAGATCTCCACTGTATCCAACAATGCTCTCCATCCGCCAACACCAGAGTCTTATATTGTGGTGCATAAACATGCCTATCTAACTTCTACCTGTAAAAGCCACAGCTACCCTATCCATCGTGTCCTCCTTACCAGCTTCTTCTTTTTCAGCTTCTAGTTTTTTGTGTATGTGCGTTCCAGGTATTACTGTTGTGGGGACCTAAGTATGCTTACACAGTCACATTACGGGGATTATCTGCCTTATGGGGATGAAAAAGCCAGTCCCCAAAATGTAAATTATCATATTTTAAGGTGAAGACATGTTTTATAGTGAGGATGAGGTTAGGGTTAGCGGTAGTTATGGTAAAGGTTAGACCAAGTGTCCACGAAATGAATGAAAGTCAATATAATGTCCTCTAAAGTAAAGGAAACCAGGCTGTGTGAGCATATGTGTGTGTGTGTGTATAGCCTGGAGCCTCCTTTTCCTTCTCCTTGTCATAAACTCCAATCCAATTTCTGTCCTTGTCTCACTGTGTTTTGCTTGAGCTAAAGAGTCAAAGCTTAAAGCTAAATGTACAAATTGTCTATTTGGATTTTGTGAGTTGGAGCTGCTTAATTTTGAAGGAAAAGCGTGCGTGATGAGAGAGGATGGGAGGGCAAGTGTCTTCTGCAGCGGCAGGAGGACGTCCCTATCAACCAGCAGCACACTCCCTCGTCCTGCCATGTCAACAGGGAGGATTAGGGTAGCAGACGTTTTGAGGAGGGTAAAATGAGTTAATGCAGTTAACCAGCTGCTTCTTCTCAACCTGTCTTCCCTCGGTTGGGAGAAATTGGAAAAGCTGTCGAGCCAACGAAAGGGGAATTTAATCTGGACTATGCAGACCAGAGGATACGGACACATGAAAGGGCCTTCCCTCCTGCTTCCCATGCCTCTTTTCTCTTTCCTTCATCAATTCTTCCCATCACTCCTGCTCTCCCTCTATAAAAGGGGGGGTATGGAAGAAGGAAAGAAAGTAAAGGGCAGAAAAAACTAAAGATGGTTGAACCCAAGAGGAAAAACATGAAATTGATGCTTAAAAGAGGATGTACAGAGAACAAAGCAAGAGTATTATTACAATGTGTGACAGCTGTTTCAACCCCCAGGGAGATAACAGCTGGGTTCCCACCACAATCACAGATTCCTTTACATATCCCTCACTTCATTTCTCCCTAACCATCTCCATATCCCTCCACCCCTGGACTCATCTTCTCCTACACCTTCTCTTTTCATTTATTAACCTGAGATTCCCTGTTCAAACCCCTCCTTTTTCATAAGCTCCCCACTCATTCCTCTTTTTCTTCCATTTCTACCTTTTCTTCTTTGTCTCAGACTGATAACAGAGCATGGAAAGCCAGTGAACTGTGGACTTTCTTTTTTTGTAGCTTTACTAATTCAATTTTATAGAATTTTATTACTGTTTTCACAAAATTACACAGCTCTTTTCCCACCGAGGTCTGCCCCAAAGGGAGAAGAAATTGCTTTAATCTCTTTAATAAATTTCCATGTAAACAAAGCCAGTGTTTGGGAAGACAGAGTTTAAACGGACAATGTCACACCACAATTACACCCCGGGCCTTTAACCACAGCTCTCCCCAACTGACTTGTCTCTTTATAGAGCAGTCTGCGTAATAGGGCCTCTCTTATAAAACACAGTGCCGTGTCACACACATTACTCAGCCCACCGCCCCTTTAAATGATCCAAAGATGTATGAGGCCATCTGTGGGCCACAATTAAATACTCACCACTTTAATTCAGCTGCATGCTACATTACTGCCCTTAAAGCAAAGTCCTGTAGAACAGTTACAAAACAGTAACTTACAACAGTTAGGTAGAAGTTTTAGAACGTCATTTTCCTGATGACACAATACTGAGAAAAAAAAAAAGATTTTTGCTGTCCACAGTTCAAACAGGGCAAACAAGCCCTTGACCTGTCCCAGGATTTGAACCAGCAACCCTCCTGTTACAAGCCTAATTCCCTTCCAGTTAGCCGTGGGCTGCCCAGCTAAGATGTATTGAGGATAAAAATGAGTCTAGTAATTTGCTTTGTTACAAAATGGTTCTGATGCAGGGACTTCAGAAAACAAAAATGTACTAGAAAATCAAAAGATGTTCTTAAAATGAAAAATGTATGTATGTATGTATGTAAAAATGTATGTATGTATGTTGTAGCAATTTGAATTAAGAAAAAACTTGTACTTGTACAATTGTTGACATTGTCAACTTGCTTGGACAATTTTTACCTGTATTTTTAAAAGAGAGATGACAGGAAGTGCGGGGAGATATTCAATAAAGGCCAACTGTGTCTGATTCTATTGCCGTTTATGATCAGCATGTTGGCCACCAAGGCTCAGCCTAATTAAAACATGAAGTGTTACCACAGGAACAATCTAAAGTAGAAGAGTTCATGTTCAAATATCTTGCCACATCTGAAATGCAGGATTGTTTTTTCTCATTTAAAAAAAGGTTTGAATGAAATAAAATGAATGAAAAGATACAGCGTGTTTTACAGGACACATTACCATTACCTGTGTTTTTTCACCCACATACATGAGCTGACTCCCTCCTTCAAAACATTTTCTTCTCTTTACCCTCTCACTAGGAATCAATAATAGAGCTTCATAAAATTAGTCTGCATCTGAACACATGCCTGAGCTTCCTTTTATCGGATTGGCTTTTAACTCTCAAACTCATAAAAGTCTTTCTCCTCCTCCTCCAGCTTCTTGGAGAATCTAAAAAAAAGACCATTCGCAGTCGATCTGTCCGTCTCTCCCTTATTTTTCCCTCACCCCTCTGCTAAATCGTCTCTCCTCACATTGCAATTCCTCGTCCATTGACTACAGCGGCCTTGTCCACGAGCACTAATTGAGGACTTAAGGATGCTAGATGAGCACTAGATGTGCTAAAGAGCCAGACTGTGAGACTAGTGTGTGACTGGCAAATTACATCCTTGGCCTTTCTATGGTTTGGAAAAGACACTTAATAAGCTTTGAATGTGTTCAACAGCTGGGTGAATAGTTCACTGGCTCCACTGGTGAATGTGAATAGCTGTGAAAGACGCTGCACAGAGAGTGAGCACTCACGACCGTGTGCTTGTGAGTGAGTGAGTGAGTGAGTGAGTGAGTGAGTGTATGTGTGTATGTCCATTGAGTAAGGCGCTGTTTGTATTCTCAGTGCAGTCGACCCGGCGTTCTTTCCTGTGACAGGATCGGGGCAGATCAGCGCTCACTTAGAAAACAACTCACCTGAGGAAAAACTCAGCACGTTGCCCCTTTTTCTCTTTCTGCCTTTCTGCTCCTCCTCTCTCTCTCTCTCTGCCTGTGACTCCTCTGTCTCTGACCCAGACAGAGATCCCCCTGAGCTACTGTACTCAGCTCTCCCACTCTCCATTTCTTTTTCTGTTTTCCTTCTCTAACCCTATCTGTCTCTTTTTATATCATGCTCTGTGTAAAGATACCCTGTGGGAGGGCAGTATCTAACCAACACAACCGTACACTCTGGCTGCACACACTTGCACTGACATTGAGGTGCATGTGCACACACAAACACATACACACACACGCATACATACAGACTCATGTATATACATCACTTGCAAGACTACCCTGAACCATAGTTTACACTGAGACCAGTGACAGGAATAAAAGATTCTCCTACTCTGTTCTTCTTTCTCATACACACACTCACCGATTGCACAAATATACACACACACACACACACACAGACAAGAACCTTAGCAAATGCTCTATTTTCCGCTGCTATGTGGTGATTTATGAAAGGCGTTTCTCACAGCAGGCAGATAGTGCTGTTCGGAATGCTTCATTTCATAAATCTATTCTTTCTCTGCATCCCCTCCTTCACCCGCCTCGCTCGTATTTCCTCCTTTTTTTTTCCTCCTGTGCAGGACTCCCTCAGCCTGTGTTGACACATACAGTACAACAAACGTGCGAGTGAGTGAGTGAGTGAGTGAGTGAGTGAGTGAGTGAGTGAGTGAGTGAGTGAGTGAGTGAGTGAGTGAGTGAGTGGATGAGGACAAAAAAAGAAGGACATAAGTAGGCTTTGTCTGCAGTCACGGTAATGATGCAGGGGCAACCAAAACCCTACAAAACCCCCGTTCTCCTGGGGTCTCTTTCTCTCTCTTCCAGGCTCTGACTCTCTCTCTCTCTCTCTCTCTCACACACACACACGCACGCACACACGCACGCACGCACACACACACACACTGGAATGCCTGACACAGAGTCAAGCAGCTTTAAGTAGTGTAAGCAAAAGTGAGACATCAACCGAGATGCAACTCCCCAATGAAGCCGCACATCCGGCTAATAAACACGCACATTAATAACTGGGCTTGATATAGCACCTTTATCAACACCCGTACATACATGTACACACATGCAGCAGAGACAAAACAGCATCGACTTAGGAAAACAGTAGAGGTTACATTAAAAATAAACAACTAAACATAGAAAGAAAAGAGAAATGGATGAAGCAAAAATAACACAGAAGTGAATATGTAAGTGAATATATGATATACAGGAGGCAAACGAGATCAGGAAGAGAGAGGAAAGGGAAGGAAACTGCATTACATTACGGATGCCAACTGCCATATAACACCAAAGAAGAAGAGGAAGAATATGGTGACATACTATTGAGAGCTGAAGTCCTGACATCAGATCCAGGTCACAGCAGCTACTGTGCTTTAGACCTACTCTATCTCTGCATAATGGCTTTCTGGAAAAATGTAACTTGTTGCAAAAGCCATTAATAGCTATTAATACCAAAAAAACAAAAAAAAAACAAAAAACTATACAGGCTCCCCTGAAAAACAGATTTACCAGCACAGTAGCATTTGTCCAGGCAAAAAGTTCAAAAAAGAATTAACAACTACAGCAACAAAAATGTTTTCAAAAACATGTATAGTGACAATCACAGTGATTTTAAGAGAGGCTATGTCCAGTGGGCAGATTTTAGTATTTTGTGGTTTAAGATGTTGTTTTCTAACATATATAACAAAAAGCTGGAAGCTTTTGCGACAAATTAACCAACAAGACAGACAAAAGCAACTCATCAGATTGATGTTTACAGGGAAATTACAACTTTAACAACCATTGCAACAATCAGAAAGAACTGATAATGCATGGTATTGTGTGAAGAGTTTTAAACATATGTACAGTAGTGAACTTGAAGCAAAAATAATCTACGATTGAAAGAATGTTTGTTTTCAAATCAAAGGCTGCAGTTCAATCACTCTGCTCTAGTTTGTACAGAGTCCCTTAAAGGGACACAAGCAAAACAAATGATACAGTACATTTCAGTTTTTCGTAAGCATGACACTTTCTTGTGCTCACGATGTACAGTTTCTCGTGCGCACCAGAAACGGTGCACCCAGGATTGTACACAGGCGACCTCGCAGTGCAGCCTGATACGTTTCTTTGTGGACATATCATTACAGAAGCTTGTTCAGTTATGTTTTATAAGGACTGCTTTGACAAATAAAAGACATTTAGGAGAAACTGTACACCGTGAGCACAAGAAACTGAAATTTATTTATTTTTTTTGCTCATCTCCTTCGGGGGCTCTTTAAGATTGTTCTCTTTTTTATGCCAATTCAAAATGCAATACGTAAAAGGTCTAGTCATTATTTTGATGACATTTCAAAGTAGAGTTAGAATTTGTTATTATTGCACACACACTAATTAGTGATAGAGAATTAGACCTCTGCATTTCACAGACCCTTACATACCAGAAGTAAACACACACAGGCCGGCACAGGAGCAGTGGGCAGTGCTTATCTGTGCCTGAAGAGCAATGAGAATTGGGTGCCTTGCTTAGAGGTATCCCAGCTCTTGACCTGTCACAGGACTTGAACCAGCAATCCACTTCCCAAGTAATGCTCTATTTTGTATAAAATTCTATAACACTGTTCTAAAACTAAACTTCAAAAATAGCATCACAATTCAAACTACCTTTGAAACATACAGAATGTCAGAAAATTGGCAATTATAGCTGTATATTAACCCAAACTGATTCACTCTAATGTGGTCACATGACCGTGGCCCTCTGGGACCTGGAGAATGAACCTGATGTGTATAAACACGTTGTGACATGTGACTGTGTAGAGCTGTACTCTTTGAAGCTGTAATAGCAGAGACTGATGCGTGACGTGTTGTTTGTGGTAATGAAGTCGGGACAGGCAGCCTCCACTGCTCTGAATCTGTGAGACTGTGTGAGTTCCGGATTCATCACTACTGTGGGTCATCAGATAGTGGCGAGGGGGTGAATACGGTAGGAAAACACTTCTTAAAAGCACAAGTCGACATCTGCAGCGGCGCGAGGGTATGAGGGCCACAGTGTAGATAAAGCAGTCCTGTTCCTTATTTATGTCTTATTATAGCTACAGCAGGGCCAGGCCACAGACACAGTCACCGGGGACACAATGATGAACTACTCAACAAGACAGCCTGCTCACTCCTGGGAAGACACACTCCCTCTCTGTTCCCCACTCCTCCTACTCCTTCGCCTTCCTCTTCTTTAACACTTCCCTCTCCCTCCCATCTCCTGCTTGTTTTTAACCCTTGTCTCCCTTCTTTCCACTAACCTATTTCCGTCTCTACCTCTTCCCTACCTCTCCAGCTCTTTCTGATGCCTCCTGATTCACCACAACTCCTCTGTCTCGCCATCATCCTTTCTCCAGCCTTTACCCAGAGCAGCGTAAACAGGGAGAAACCCAAAGGTGCTGCAGTCGAGTGGAACGGCAGGCGGGTGACATGATTAAGACGTCTCCCTTTACTCCCTCATGCACACATAGAGTACCACTTCTCTGTTACACCACCTCTGTTGTTTCTAATCCTCTCCCCGTCTCTGTTTCTCTCTCTCCTGTGAGGTGACCTGCAGAGGTGGATGTGACTGAGCTCATTACCTGCCTTAATGAGAAGACAGCACCACAGAGACAGCAGCTGCAACTTACCTGAACACACACACACACACATATACATGTAAATACCAGCTCCTAACTACTGAGACAAGCAAACCCACTTGATTATACCTCGGAGTGTAAGACTTAAAGTGAGAGAGTTAGCGAAAGTGAGATGAAGGAGGGTGGTGAGTAAAGTCTCCCAGGCTTCTTGTTATTGTTATTGTTGTTGCTGCTGCTGTTACCACCAACTCTCTGCTGTATCTTAGTTGTTGTTTTATGGAATTACCCTTGTACCAACACGCTCTTCCTGTGAGTAAAGCTTTTTTGCCTGGTTCAGGAAAATTAATGTCTATGAGCGCAATATAATCCATCATAGGCTGAAAGCAGAGGTCATTCAGGAAATGATAGCAGGCAAGATATGGCTTCTACTGCCTATACACAGACACAGACGGAGACAGTGTGTGTAAGGAGGATATAGAAACATGGGGGGCATGTGATCCTTGAATCGTTTTCTATCATTTTACTCTTTGACTTTGGTAAGTTAGGAAGGTACGGGGAAGAGAAGGAAGAAATATTTACTTAAAGGTCCAGTGAGGAGGGTTTAGTGGCAAAAAACGGAATATACAACCCATATATATATTTGTATAATTTTGAAATGAACGTTGGTTTTTCTGGGCTGAGAACAAGCCTTTTATAAGTACTCTGGTAAAGGGTCTTGCTTTATGGAGCCCAAAGAGACGTGCATTTTACATTTTTAAGTGAAAGCTTACTACGCAAATGACAAATGGTTCTGCCCACATAAACCTGGGCGATGGTGGATGAAAGGTAGACCAAGTCGCCTTTCAATTGGAAGGTGTAGGGTTTGATTCCCATTGCAAGATCTGTGACATGCAATGATGTGCATATACTGTATATATTTGTTTATATATATATATATACATATATGTGTATATGTATATATATATATATACACATATATATACGTATATATATATATATATATATACATACATACATATTGAATGGAATGGTAGGGGCGGGTTATTTTGGTAATATTCCGAATGGAAATGCAAAAAAATAAAAATAAAATAAATAAATAAATAAAATACCGTAACAAACTGAACACTTGTTAAATTGCTTATTAACACCAATATCAGCCAGTCACATCAATTAATAAAGTTATTTCTAAGATGCTGCAGTTCAAAGTGTTTTTAGTGACTCTGAAGGTGGCATGGTTGTTGGTGTCAGACAGGCTGGTCTGAGTGTTTCAGAAACTGCTGATCTACTGGGACTTTTACACGCAACCATATATACAGTAGGGTTTACTGAAAATGGTCCAAAACTGGGAGAACATCCAGTGAACAGCAGTTGTTTGGGTAAAAATACCTAGTTGATGCCATCGGTTAGAGGAGAATGACCAGACTGGTTCAAGATGATAGAAAGGTCCTAAAGAGGTAACCAATACAAGTACACACAAATGCACACAACCAGGATTATCCTCTTCTCACCCGTCACCACATGAGAAGGTGCTGACAGATTAATCGCATGCATTAATTATTGATAGTAACTTCAATCTGAAAAGCAAACATCCGTCACCCTTGTCCTGTTTTAAATCATTTATATCTTCCCTACATAGATAATCATATGGCTATTGATTAAGATACTTACAGCACAAGGGCATATTGATAATACATACATGAATGCAGCCTTACATTCCTGATCAGCTCAGCAGGTGGAAGGAGAAATGGAGGAACTGCAGTTCATCCACAGGTTTTTTCTACACAATAGCTATAGTTTTTATCCATCAAGCCATAAAATGAGGTTACATTTATTTTTATTTTTTTAATTTGTGGTGCTTTTTGATTTCGAACAGACACACAACTGAATTTCCACTAAAACACAGAAGTACCTGACAGTACAGGTTGGTGTCCTACATAAAGCTGAGAGACTGACGCCCAAAGGACACGTTGAGGTGGAGACAAAGCCGTCCTAAAAAATGAACAGATGAGGGACACACACCCAGTCTCTCTCTGTCACACACACACATCTGACAGAGTGAATGATGTGTGGCTCTACATACTCTCTAATGCTCCTTTCCTTTTAGCAAATCAGCCTTCACTGTTGTCACCTGGCCGATTCATGGTCACACATCACCGATGTCAACCGTACGATGTCAAAACGTCACACTCACACGTGCACTCACAGAGAGATGCCACGCTGAGTGATCAGAAGTATTTATCAATTCCTTCAATAATGAAATATTTTGATAAAAGTTCACCACATATATTCTGCAGTGGTTTACTAATGCCATCCACTTTACCTTAACAGAAGGTAATGCATAAAACACCAGTTGGTGGATCTGCCACTATCACAGTAAATGAAATAACTGAAACATATACCAGAAACTGTGCAATGATTAAAAGATAAAATAGACTTTTAAAGCTGCCAAAGTGAGTGCAGAGAGAAAGGAAGGAGATGAACAAAGGTAAGAGAAGGAAGGAGGGAAAACTCAAGAAAGAAGTGTCTAGAAGGCCTGCCATTAAACATCACTACCAACCAACCAAGACGTTAGTGGTTGAAGTAAATCCTAGACAAAATACAACAAACAATGGGGGGAATTTAAAGATTTCAGTAATTGTCATGTGATCAAACTACTTTTCAGAGTGAAACTAATGTGGTCTTCCAAATCTGAACCCACATGTTAGGTTAAATGCAGCTAAAAGGTTATTGTCCTGTAACAAAGTAATTCAGTTCAAACAAACCTCTGGAAGCACCTTTAAAAATGAATAAATAAAGTCATTAATGTGCCCATAAAGAATAAATAAACACAAAACTGTGACAAGTACACTGCCCCCTGTACCATGGTATACATAGCACCAGACACCTGTGTTACTCCCCCACCCTTCTAATTCGCATCATGCAGGACAAGTCATACACACTACACCCCCACCTCCTCCTCAGCATCCTCCCCCGGGCTCTCCCCTGTGATTGGAATGAAAGGTAATGGTCCTGAAAGAGGGGGAAAGGAGTCTTTCCTCTACTCTTATCTCCTAACACCAACAGCCAGTGGAAAGAACTCTCTCTCTCTCATGCAAACACACACACGCTGACACACAAACAGTGTATCTGCTGGAGGATGATGGCAGAAATAACATTAGTTAAATTGTGAAACACATCAAAGGAAAAAAAACACATCTTGCATGAGGCATCTCGGAGGATGAAAGAGTGTAGTAACAGCAACAGTTTTGTCTCTTTGAGAGAACATACTTTCAAAATCTGGAGACAGTGTAATGCTAAACAGATACAAAGTCATTTAATAGGAAGCTTGAAATATTCATTTATATTGAATTAATCATTTATTATAGATCTTAAATTAACTGCCGTCCTTGAAGTATTAGATGTGAGGAGAGAGAGAGAGTGTGATACAGAGAGAGGAAGAACGATAAAGAATGAGCCCTCTAGACATTTTTCCTTCCCTGTACTAACATCCCCTCAGTCTGATGAATGAATATTCATGTTTGATCCAGACACGACTGCTCAACAAAGGCAAGGGAGGCCCTAAAACAAATATCGCTCTATTTCTGACACTGCCGCCCACTCACTGATAGAGAATTCATAGTGTTAAGCAGAAATCTGATTAAGATTTATCCTGCATCAAGTGGAAAAGGTCAGCAATTGTAAGCACAAAGAATATAGGTTATATATATTTATATATATATTCTGTATTTTATATAGGAAAACAGGTCAGTCACTTTTAATCAGAAATTCAGAGTTCCATTCAAAGTTAGGGGAAAGAGTTTAAACTTGAAGATTAAAACCCCACTGAAGTTCAAAATATACAGCCTAGAAGTGCAACAGACAGTTGAAGTCATTACTGAGTGGCCCAGCAGAGGGAGGTGTGGGCAAAGCTCGGCATTCAATCCTCTTTGAATGCCCTCTTGGCACATCAGACAAATAAAACAAAGATGTTATGTTGTTTTGCTGTTAAAAATGGAGGACATGAGCTAAACCCTCCTCCTGAGCGGACAGTACTCACTACACTGGGGATGAGCTGATTCAGTACTCTGTATTGGTATCAGCTGATACTTGATCGAATATCGAAAAAAAAAGAAAAGTACAAAATCAGGTACGATCCAAAAAACCCAAATGATCAGAAATGCTTTGCTAAAATGTAAACAAAAAGAAGTAACAACATGTCAAAGTGGTCATGTCATGAGCTGTTTGTTTCTATTTTATAGGAGCAGAATATTTATTCCACTTTGGGAGCATTATGTTTCTGAAATGGCTGGTTGCAGCTAGGTGGTCAATGCATCTGTACAAATGTGTTGTTAACTAAACCCATGAACCACTCTTATTTAATTGTAAACCAGTGTATATGTGTATCTCCCAATGTCATTTGCTAATCCAGGTGCAAATCTTCAAAGTTTAGTGTAAAGTACTGAAATTATACAATTGTACATTATGTATGACAAAAGAAAAATCTGCATATCTACTGCCTCTCTGGTCAAACACCAGCCATTGGTTTCTTTGACAACGCTTGCTTCACTCGTTTCGTCAGCCTCTCGTCCAACCAGCACCAGCAATCCCAGACTCCTCCCCCTTTTATAAACACGTGAGTTGTCGCTTTATTGCCTTTCTATCTCCACCGTTTGAAGCACGGTGTGAGTGACTGAGAGGCTTGTCTCACTGAGCACGTGTCAGATTTCATGACCAGCCCTCGCCCCCAGCATTGCTCCCCACTCTACCTCCTTCTGCCTCTCTGTCACTCACCTCTTAGCCCATTTCGTGGCATTTTCCAAAATCGGGCAATGGGCAGACTTAAACTCCGGAGAGGGATTTAATTACCCTTTAAAAGCATTTAACTGTATTGGACTGATTAATATTTGTACAGACACTCACGGTTATCAGCATCGGCATCGGACACAAAAAAAGATACCAGCCATCCCGAGACAACACATTCTGGTGTGCGCCACATGATTTCCCTTTGTACACGTGTTTGTCAATCTGTGTGGCACAGACAGTGGAGTTAAGGACAGTGAAGGCTGCTCTGATCACATCCTAACTGCTGTTCGCGCTGACACAGCACTCAGTACGACTGGAATCTAGCTGGTGACCTCAAACTATTCATTCACTTCCCCTGAAATCCCCCGTGTTAGTGCTACGTGTGTGTGTTTGAATAAAAGCTGAGTTGGCATTATGTGAGCCTCTCAGAGATAGCAGTGTCTTACAGTAGATTACAGTGGATCCAATCCATACACCCAACAGTCTCAACTGGACCTGCTTTGAATTCCTGTCGATCACACAGCCTAAAGAAGAAAACACACAAATATACAACCACACAATCTTAAAGGCATATAGGTGGAAACTCACCAGCAGCTGGAGTTAATGAGTGAGTAAGTAATACAGTGGCAGCATATATGAATATTAAATCAGTAATACTGGGGCTGTCATTCTGTCAGTCTAAATGTGGGATACATTCATCATGGATCACATGCTGATGTGTGGTCTTCAACACACACACGTACTATACATATGCACACACACAAATTGACTCAATATTAAAACCATTATTAAATTCAATTGCCCTCTATTCATTTAAGTGATTCAGCTTGTTAAATGTGAATATCTTCTGGTTTCTTTGCTTCTCTATGACAGTAAACTGAATATCTATGGTTTGTCGACAAAACATTTGAAGATGTCATTACTTTACACCATTTTCTACACTTTATGGACGAATCAAGATACATATGAATCAAGTACATATGGTTCAGATGAGCTGATCATGAAATGAATGGGTATTTTCATGGTCAAATGCCTCTTCCTCTGGAAGGACCATAAGGTGTGCAGTGCAAGTTTTAAGCTTCTTTATTATATATATATATGTGAGGAAAAAAAGGATGAACCCATTAAATGATGAATAAACTCAAGAAACACAGTTAAATTAATAATCAAGAAGTGATGTTTGATGTTCTCACTTTTATGTTTCCTCCTAATAAGCATGTATATCACTGATTTCACCCTACATGCACTATCTAGGCATCTTCCTGCACAGTTATGTGACAAAGTATTAACTCTTGTCTATGGTTCAGTGGTTAAGCAGGTTGTCTTCAGGTCTGGGTTCAATTCTCAGCTCTGCTAGTCTACAGGACCGATGTGTTCCCGGGCAAGACACTTAACCTGGAATTGCTCCTGTCGACTGTACTGGCAGTGCGTGAATAGGAATGACAGATGTGTGAAAAAAAAAAAAAGATGCGCTGCATATAAATGTGCCATGTGAATGGTTGTGAATGGGTAAATGGCAAAACTACACTGTAAAGCATTTTGAGTGGTCATCACACTTCAGGAAAGTGCTATATAAATACAAATATTTACTATTTGATAAAGAGGAATATATATATATATATAACTTATTGGTTGATTAGTCCCTATTATTCTGACCAAAACCATTTATTAAAAATAATTTTATTAGATCGCCAACACTTTTTACACTGTCATGCAACGAGGGGGCGAAAAAGAAAATTAGTTGAAGAGAGGGAGAAACTTTGACACCTTATTTACTGACAAATGTTATGTATGTACGTGCTGCTGACTGTAACAGGAAAACAAGAGGTGGGTGAAGAGCAGCTCCGGTTACACATTCAACTCATCTGAGTGAGTGCAGGGAGAGAGGTGAGGGCAGAGGGGTTAATAAGGCAGTGGGAATAATATGAGCTTTGGCAGCTCACTGTGTCACTACCTTCTAGTCCCCTGAAAGAGCAGGACATGTGCACACACACACACACACACACACACAGCAGGAGAGAAGGACACAGACTGCTCAGTATGCAGCCTTGACATTGTCCACATCTGATACGGGACATTAGCCCCTAACTCCCTCCATACACCGCTGCCCTTCACTTTATATTACTTTATGTTAATAGAAAAATATTACATACAACATCATTTGTCTTTGTTACCACGGCACCCCACAACTGATTTAAATGCATGTGTTTACTTCTACAGACAGGTGAAGTCAGGGGGAAGGGTCGGTGACTGACTGTGTGTGTCTCTCTCTGTGTGTGCAAGTGTGTGTAAGTGTGTGTGCTTAAATACATGTAAAGTTAAGTGTGTGAGTTTGTCACAGCGGATGTTACAAATGCACAGAATATGTTCACTTTTATTGATCTGGGCCACCTTTCATCAGGCCAAGCTGAAATATACTGAACAGTACATATTTATATTAATAGGGGTGTGCATCTCTCCTCAATATTATCCACATATGTATTGAGATATGAGTCAGAAAATATGCTTTTTAATATGAAAAGATTTGATGTGATTCAATTCAGATGAATTTTGTCGTGCTAACTCACTACTTTATATTAGGAAATGATGATGCACTGTAAGTCGCATTGGTGTTGTTGGACATGTAGCTTGACAACATTGCGCTACAAGTATTTCCGACTACCGTGAACACAGTAGAGCAATCAGCTGAAACCAGCCAATCAAATCACGCTATGCAACTGTTCCAACAAAGGCACTATCCAATTAAAACATGCTATACCATCCAACAGTCCAATCCAACATTTCGTCAGAATTCTGGGTTGACCAAGTCCACAAACAACTGCAGACATGGAAGAAACCTTGATGTCACTACTTGAGCAACAAGAGTCAACCAATAAACACCTGATACAAAGTTTTGAATTACCAATGCATTATGATAGAAATAATTAACCTCCACATTATAACAATAGTACTTTATTCCACTGTATGAGGTGAAATTTTTACTTTCTAATTGTTGACAATAGTCTTTTTATGATAGATTTTGGATTGGACATCTGACAGACAGGTCAATGTCAGACTGACTGTCTCATACCACGACACAAAATCACTGATGTCCTCCCTGACTGAACTGACTTACCTTAGAAGCTTAGAGGTCACTCTAAACCTGTGTAATTATGTGTGTGTATGTGTGTGTGTGCTTGTGCTGTTTGTCATTACCACATTCTCTGTGAGCTATCATCAGTGTTCCCATTAATCCATAAGTCAATGGATCAATGTGGGGCTGAGACTGAGGCTGAAAGCTCTCAGCCATATCGACCTGTCATTTGAAACCCTGATGATCACTGGACTTAAATGTAAATACCACACTTACATCAGTCAAACTAACAATTTATGTGTAGGGTGTCGGTGTGTACTTTAAAAGAGAAGAGGGGACCAACAGATGGAGTTGATGATTATTATTTTGAGCTGTCAGCTGGCGGCAGCTGGGTTTAACCAAGCAATGACTTCATACACTTCAAATCACAAGTATGGTAGGGATTAGTGATAGTATCAGTATCGGGTCTGAGATGCACCAAAATCACAGGATTGGACCTTGGCAAATGTTTTCCATCCAGTTAAAGATTTGTGTTTGCCACCAAGCAAACGCTGCTAATTTTACCATTAATAACACTTCTTTTGTAATTGCTTCACAGTAATTCGATCACAGATATAGTTCTGTTTATTTTTTAGCGGTAGACATGTTTGAATGTGCAAAATACCATGTAGAGTGTTGTTTTTGACTGACATTGCTGACAATGACTAACAGTGGAGAGCCCCAGTTATGTTTATGTCAACTTTCTTTCTGACTTCTCAAGCGAGGCGAACTTGAGGGTGACATCACTCCCATTTCCAAATTCCGATATAAATGGAACTCAGCAAGGTATCAGTATCAGTAGGATTTCAAGGTTGTAATATTGCTATGTGACACTAGAAGTGATATTGGGCCATCCCTAGTATGTGCATGCCATACTGTGAAGCTATTGATCTTGCAAGTGAGTAAATATGAGCACATAGTTATGGATGTAAATAGTGTGGCAGGAGCCGAGCGTGAGGGCCTTCGACTGAAAATCACCCTGCATTTTGTCATCCACTGGATGTTAAAGCTCAAACGTTACACCATTAAAACAGTCCCATAACTCTGCAACCCAGTCCTAATGCTATAGCACACTACTGTGTGTGAGTGTGCATATATGTTCTGTTCATGTATAATGCACATGTGAGTTCAGCTAGGCTATTTATTGCTCAATCCCTTTAGTGCTGATTATGAAGGTTTAGATTGATATTTGGCCTTGACACAGTGTTTAATCATATTGGCATTTCAAAGCACAGAAAAATGGCAGTTGTTATGAATTAGCATGGTGACATCATGTAGGGGTCATTCATTAGCAGCACTATAGAAATTGCAAACAGGTACAACATTGAGGAGTTGGACAGATGGTATATGAATAATACAAGGAGAGTCTAGGAGGCCTCTGTTGGACTTACGGAGCGATTCAGATGAGTGACTTTAAAAATACTCAATAAAACCCAGTCAAAAGAGGACCAGAAGATGACAAGTCAGAGGAAAGAGGTGAAGTGAAGGACCACGAGCATGAACTCAAAACATGACTGGGTTGTGGAAACCTGTCATTCTAAATCCCCTGCTGAAAAAGTGCGGGGTTGTTTGACAGGTACATCACTTTGGCTGACAATTTCACATCCTGACACTGAGCCTGTGAAAACATCAGTTTCAACAGAGGGTCTGACACAAACAGCTCTGATTCACTGACAGCTGCTGTTGTACAAGTCAGATCCAACTGCTTAACAATGAATCCAACAACACAATATGAACAACAAACAAAACAAAATGGCTAAAGTTGGTGATTGTTGGACGGTCAGTGTCTGAAATTCCCTCCTTCATCACTTTTCTGATGTCAGGTGGCCAAATCCAACAAAGGCTGCAACCCATACCCATCATGTTGACTGTCTTCTTTGTTGTCCTTTTGTCTCCCAAAGGTCTGAACACCAGCCTGGGCATGGACCACAGACCGCAGCAGAAGATTCAGACCTTTATTAACACCTGTCTAAGGTGCATAATTAACAGGTGGCCCGACAGTATCAGAAACAATGAGCTGTGGCAAAGGAGCAGAACAAGAGACAAGAGTCAGCGGGCAGATCCTGCAGGAAAAATGGGGCTGAATTGGACACACATGAAGAAGTCCAGCACCTATGATCACATGCCAGGTTCTGAGGATGAGACACTGAGATGGAAGATGGGGGGAAAAACAGGAAACTGGGTGGAGAGAGGCAGAGAGTCCAGATTAAGGTCAAATGGGAGAGCATTGTTGATGGGCTATGCTCCGTTAGGGGTGGAGGGCCTGAGTTAGTAAGTCAGTAAGGACCACAGTGCACGTGCAAATGTGTAAAGCATGACCCAGGCCTAACTCTGCTCTCATGGATCCAGTAATTTCTTACTGAGACTGAACCACAAAACAAATTGATATATGAGAAAAACAAATGAATAACTAGAGAACCAGACTCCAACGGCACACTGTTAATCGCACAACACTGGAGCCTTTTATATACAATATACCAATACAAACTGCTACAGCTACACAAAAGTCACACAGACACAGAAGGAATTCATGTCTCCTTCACTGCCACACACTAACACACACACACACACAATAAACGAAACAATAAGATGGGATACTGGGAGAAGGATATAAAAGCTTGTGCTCATTACAATCAATTAGGGTCAAGTTGAGAGCAGAGTCGGGTGGTGAGGGTGGGGGGTAGATGGGAAGCAGCAGAGAGGAAGAATGAGGGCAGGGGGTGGCATCCTGGCAAATGTGGAAAGAGGGCCAATTAAAGTTAAAGCAAGGGGAAATATGAATGATTTAGTGCTTAAACACACATGGGGACACACACATATCTATGTAAAGCACACATCTAATGAATGTAATGTCAAGCTCAGTGTAATCCTGCGGGAGCAGCAGTGGTTTGTGTTTTGTTAGTTTGGACATGAGACCTAATAACTAAAGGATGAGTTAGTACATGAAAGAAAAGCTCAGCCTCCCCCCATAAACACTATCAACTCTGTGGCTCAACATTCACTGTTAAGGAATTTCACAAGGAGACCTGGAGACACGAATTCAGACTCAAATGATAATCCCTGAAGTTACATGGCCATCTTCTGCCACTGAGCTGCTTTTTCAATTACTTATAGAGTAAAAGGCCTGAACAGGAAGCAGCCATTACAGGCCAAAAGCAGGAGACGGCTGTCACAACTTCAATTACTGTCAATGTGGAAGAGGGTAAATTTAACAGGGTGAGGTCAAGTATAAAGCAACACATCCTGGCTTGTGACCTACTCAGGTCTTGTTGGAGTTAGATGGTGGCTATCAGAAAAACTCAACTGTTGAAATTAGAGGTAGGCCAATTCGATGGATTGATCAGATGATCAGATGATCAATACGTTTGTTAAATTAGCATCAAACACTTAGTATCAACATTATTTTGTCAAATGTTATTATTATTTGTGGAAGTTTACACATTTTGGTTCAAAGAAACTTGCTCCTAAGTGACTAAACTTTACTTGTTAGATCAAAGATCTAATACCAATTATTCGAAACCATCTATTGTATAGTATGTTCTCATATTTGTAGTAAACTCAAGTGTAAAAATCTGGTACCTTAAAGAAAGTCCACAAAACAGTGAAAATAAAACACCCAAACCTTTCTCTATCTCTCTCTCTCACACACACACACACACACACACACACATACAGAGAACACAGCCGTGTGTGTTTGACTCATCTAAGTGAGATAATCCAGTTTTCTGGATGAATTCGCCTTTGTGTCCCGAGGGCAGAGATTAAGATAAAGATATTAAACAAACAGGAAACCCCCACTACCCCACTCCTTCTCCCCCAGCTGCCCATTTCCAGTATCAGTGTCTTCCTTCTCATCCTCTCCTTCCTGTGGCCGAGCCTGGATAGTTGATTCCAGTTTACACTACATTCAGATGTAATAAGATAGTATAGTGCAGACGTTTAGTCACAGGGACTGAGTTGTGTGTTAATTTAAAAATGAAACTTCCTGCCATTTCTGCTCTGGCTCCACTGGCTCCAGACCACTGTCAGCAGTACAGAAACTAAGATTGTGACGCATTTCGGACAGAACAAGAGTGTGACAGAGGGAGATTGGTTCAGCAATCCTCAATTATGTTTAGGTGCAGTACAAACAACAGGAACAGAGTTTCTAGTCATCATAAATGAGCACAAACAAAAAACTGAGAAAAGCATCAACATACTGACTGAGTGACCATGGTTTGCTCATGAACAGTTAAACCATTCATTTTTAGCAAACGCTACATATATATTATGTATATTATATATGCATAAGATAAGATAAGATAAGATAAGATAAGATAAGATAAGATAAGATAAGATAAGATAAGATAAGATAATCCTTTATTTGTCCCACAGTGGGGAAATTTACAGTTTCACAGAAGCAAAGACAGAAGAGGTAAAGGGAACACATAATACATAAATATGCATTTTCAATGTACATTAAGGCAAATAAGTGCTTTCATAGCTACTTTGTTGTTCCGAAACTGGGGGTATTCCCCCCAAGATCGGTCCAAATGGGCTTGTGTGAACCCAGTTGAGACTGGGTTGAAACTGTCTGGTGAATAGGTTATTTGCCTCCAGAACATGTCTTCTCCTTCAGTGGCATCTGGATGCAGCAACAGTGAGTCTTCTTATCATCATCAGATCTATGGCATTGTTTTCTCGGTGTAGTCTAGTTCCTCGCTCAAATTGGCAATGTTCATATACTGAACACTGGTATATCACTGTCCATAAACACTATAGCCCACCCTCACTGGTGGTAATCCATTTTCGATGTTATGGCACTGTAAAGGATTTTCTGAAGTCCAAATTTCCCACAAAATTTGGACCGATCACAAAACAGTTAGAAGCGTGCAGAGTTGAGATATGTTGAGTGTAGACTGTAGCTTGAAAGCAAAGGTTAAGTGCAACACTGTAACATATCACTCCCTGAATTGGAACAAAATACAGGTATGAAAGCACCCTTAGACCCTGCAGTGTTAAGAATTCTATAGTGCCACAAGCTCTCCACAACTTTTAAATTAAAGATTCAGATATTATCTATAAGTATGTTTGTATAAGTGCCCTTTTGTGACTGGAATGCTTTTCAAAATCAGTTAAAACCGAATGAGCTGGTCTCAGTGAACACTTTTAAAGGGCTCCTGAATGATTTGGAGGCACAAACATCTAGCTGTAGATGTTTTTAACTCATTTTAAGGGGTTTTAATGTCACAAAGCCTACACTTCTTGCACTTCTTTCTATTTAGTGTCTATTTATTTCTTACATGTGTGATGATTATGGTGCTGTTAGTTACGATGTTGTTAATGTCTGTCACTTGTAGATTGTGCTGCTGCCTGTCGTGGTCTATACAAGAGATTGTTATCTCAATGAGTTTTATCCCGGGTTGAATAAAGCATTAATATTTTTTTTGTTGTTTATCTTGTGTTTTTAACAGTATTATATTAAACGTGGAGTATTTTTTTTTTACCAATGGAGTAAGCCACAAGAAATGTCTTATGAGCAATTTTATGTTTATACGAGATAGTCACTGAATATCACTGTTCCTGTTCTCTGTGTATGAAGGTTATTGATTTATTAGACTACAGGAAATCTTAAACATAAAGTGAACTATGCCACATGGTTTGTAGATGCACTGTGTAATTGAAAAGTCAATATAACAAATCTGAATTTGAGTTTGAGATGTTTCGAGTGAGGAACTTTAAATGCCTGGAGAGGGAGAGAAAATGAGAAAATGAGTTCTCTCTGTTTGCAGAGGTGTGGGAGGCAGGAGAGAGATGGGGTTAGAGGGGAGAAAGTCTTTGCAGAAAATCTCTCTCCCACCTGCCCTCCCTCTTCCAGCTCTCACTCTCTCTCTCTCTCTCTCTCTCTATTTGTAGGAAGACATCAAACAAACACACCTGCTCCCTGGACCAATCCCCTCAGCACTGCCCCAACTCTCTCTGCCTCCGCCACAGACTCACACACTCCCATTCCTCATTACACACAATCACATAAACGCACACACACTCTCACACATGTGCGCACTCACACACAGTCCCATTCCTCATTACACACAGCGAGAGCAGAGCAGTGAGAGATCGCGGAGAGCGAGCGGGAGCAGTGCTTTGGTGTAATGGGAGGAAATGTTGGTGTTTCATCTGGAATTGATGAAGTCTTGTTTCAGCGGCTCTCCCCGGAGCAGGGCCGCTGCGCGCTGGGTGTGTAAATGAAAGGAGAAGGCGAGACTGGACCTGGAGGAGCAGAGAGCCAGTCGATAGAGCTACTGGAGAGTCATACTGAAGTGCTTAGAGACTTGCAGCTTTAGGAACAGGATA
This sequence comes from Brachirus orientalis, assembly GCA_016785285.1. Lineage (NCBI taxonomy): Eukaryota > Metazoa > Chordata > Actinopteri > Pleuronectiformes > Soleidae > Brachirus > Brachirus orientalis. The sequence continues at coordinate 742,798 of JAFBJR010000112.1, read as the reverse complement.
GGGTTGTTTCACAAAGCAAAATGTCTGTATTGGCAGCTGCGTGGAAGCACAGACGGAGCAATTCACAGTTTAAAAAGATGAGGCCCAGAGTAAAAGACTATACACCACTATCACTTTTGTTTCTTGGAAATAGAGTTGATCAGGGACCTTCTCTGTACCTGATTTTATCCCTGAAGCCAAAATGATCTGAGGATACAATAAATGCTCAGTTATGATCAAATGGAAGAAAAGCAGCAGCGAGTTAGAGGCAACAATCAGTGTTAAAATGGTTTCTGCTCACCTCAGGCAAACATACAGTAAAGACAGGAGAGGATATAGAGTCAAAGAGAAGAGTTTCATACTCTGTATATCAACTTCAACTATTTAAAATTAGTTTATATGTTTTTAGAAATGAGACCAAAGTGAGGTGTATCACTTATCACGGAGGTCACTAAATGGTGAACCAACTGATAAATCATTGCTTATTTCCACATTTTGACAGTGTTTGCATTTTACATGTCCAATATATGTGCACTTTATGATGCAGATATGTTACTTATTTTCTTAATTTGGGTGGGGGTTTACTATTTATGTAGTAAATAACAAACAGTCTGTATTTATATAGCACTTTTCTAGTCTTAATGACCGCTCAAAGCTGCTTTACACTACAGGCTTTACTACCCATTCACACCAATGTATACAGCAAATTTTCGACCACAAATATTTCATAGGCATTCACAGGCTGCTGCCACAGCCTTCAGGAGCAACATGGGGTTAAGTGTCTTGCCCAAGGACACATAATCGAACTCACAACCTTCCAGTTGAAAGACAACTTGCTCTAACACTGATCCCTGTAATACCATATGTGGACAGTCCTGTTTCGTCCCTCCATCTAATAAACTTTTTTCACTTTGATAATATAAAATTACCATATTTACCACATTTCTAAGATCAAAAATGTCTCAACTTAAATTTTTAGGCAAAAAATGTAATTGGTCTACTGCTATTTACAACACTCCGACAGTGAATTCCTATATCCATTTGGATACACACACAGAAGAGAGAAAGAGAACATAAAAGGACTAACAAATCCAAAAGCCATTTGGACTATGCCTGTTGACAAAGCCTTTAATTTCTCATGAACCCTTCCTTTTTTCCATTTCTTCTCTTAAAAAATTGTAATATTCATGAAAGTTGAATAAATAAAAAGAAACCACTGGAAGAAAAGAGGAGAGGAAGAATATACTGATGAGCCAAAAAAAAGAAAGAAAAGTAACTTCACACAGCATGATCTAAGAGAGAGAGAGTTTTTAACCAGGACAGATTTAGTTAACACAAACAAGAATTAACTATTAATCCTTCTAGTTCCATTTTTAAATCGACAATTGTTAGACTTGGATGACATTTCAGACACTGCTGCACATATTTAAATATACAGTGTTTTCCCCTGAATCATTTACATGAGGTGTTTTTCTCTTTCTGGACTTTTGCCAATTTTAATTGAATACTCTTTACTTATAAAATAGCGCGTACATTTATTTTTTTTTAATAAATTCACATCTTTTCCTCCTCATCTGGCGTTTTTACAAAATCTTCCCTGCAATCAGTTTCATGAACAAAGTGAAAGGCACAGATAAGCCCCGACCTGGTGAGTGAAGATTTGTGCAAGAGCTCATCTCGTAAATGATGTAAGAGATCTTAGATCTAATAAGGCCAGTGTGGAGGCTGATGTAAATGCTTGTTCTAATAAAACCCTGGTGTTAGGGGGGAGTGTGCAGAAGCAGATTTAAGTGCTTGTTATAATCAAGCTCAACGTGATACGTCTGTACTCTCCAGGCAGAGTGTTGTCTCAAGTTAAGCAGACAGAGATGAAGAGAAGGAGGAGGAGGAGGAGGAGGAGGAGGAGGTCACCTCTACAGACAGACTGTACTGAAGACAGGCCAACTGATGCAGGTACGACTTCAGACCAGCTGACACTGAAACCCCTTTTTTTACTGTTGTAAAAGTGTATTTAAGAACACTTTGCTTTAAAAGTCCTTCACTTAAATAAATGTATGCACAATATTAGTATAAAGTAACGCATGAACACAAAATAGCCGGATGAAAATGGCCAGCCACTGTATATTACAACAACAGACATATGTTGACTTAAATTAAATTTAAAAGGTACAGCGTGTAATATTCCAGAGGGGGTGATAGGCTACATCACTATGTTTGTATCAGGGTATGATCATTTTAAAATCAAATAAAAAGTGTGGTTTTCATAGGACAGGGGACCTGTCCAGGGTGTACCCTGCCTTTCACCCTACGTCAGCTGAGACTGGCATCATGCCGCCATGTTTGTCCAGGCAAAAACAAACCAGTCAGTGTGTGTTCTCTATTTTAAAACACACTATTATTATGTGAACAAAGAAGAATATCTCCCTCTACATAAACTTGATACATACTGTATGAAGAAGTTGTACATCATCTCTGGTATGCGAAGGCCACCGTAGTTCTCTGAAGCACTTAAGTAAGGGAAGGTTGAGCAGATGAATCCTCCATTTGTTACAATCTTCACTCTCACCATTAGATGATACTACTTCTTACACACAATGTTCTTTAATGTTTTGTGAGACCACCATGTTTTGTGAATTCCTATGTTGGAGTGTTCAAGCTGTCCATCGTATATATTTTTTTATTTACTTTACTCTAAATCATACACCATTTACGTCGATGAACACCTAATACTAGAAACTGAGACCATGACCTTTGTGCAAACAACAGATCAAAAGAGAGACAGGCTGTTTTCTCATGGATTTACACACAAATTACCTTTTTAGCAGAGTCGCCCCCTGATGGCCATTCAGGAGAACACAGGTTTCATGCACTTCTGCATTGGCTTTAATCTACAGACGGTCGACAACTGTTTTTATTTACAGTCTACAGTAAGTCCCAGTGAACACTGTGCTTACTGTATGGGGCATCCTTTAGACAAGAGGATAAAGACCTGTATTTATAAAATGCTTTTCTTGTCTTGATGACAACTCAAAACGCTGTACACGACAGTTTTACCAGTCACCCATTCACATTCATCCACTCACATACAGCCCATCTACTGTATATGCAGTATTTGCTTCAATCACACACACCCAATGTCATAGCTGATCACATGCTGCTGGCACAGCCAGGAGCTATTTGGGTTCAAGCATCTTGCACATCAGCATTTAGACTAGAGCAGCCAGGAATTGAACCACTGACATTTTGGTTGGAGGACAACTCGCTTGTGAGGTCACAGCAATTTTGAACTTTGACCACCAAAATCAAATCACTTTATCCTTGAGTCCAAGTGAAGGTTTGAGCAAAGTTTCCCTCAAGACATTCTAGATGGACACCTGAAACATGGATGACCTAAGACATGTGATGACCTAAGACATGTGATGTTAATTAAAATCACGCTAAATTATATTTAAAAAAAAAAATTATAGCAAAAGAATAAGTAAAAAATAATTTTACATACAGTACATACACACATACACTGCACACAAAAATTGTGCTCTAACCAAGAACACAACCCACAGTCTGCAGCCTTCATATTGTACTGCTGGTTTGAAATTAACTGTGTAAGAAGTTGTGTAATCGGTTTAAAAATCTTGTCTCTGCAAGATTAAGTTGTTCAAACAGGAGGAGGGAATATGAACAAACATGCTGGACAGGGAAATGTAGAAAGAGGCCTATTAGTCTGGTCATTCATGGAGGCAGATAAAGAGGAGGCACTGAGAGCATCAGTGAAAGCCTAACTGACCAAAGAGAGTCTTCACACACTCAGAACACACACAACATGGGGCCAACTCAGCCTGACTGGGCTAAGAGAGAGGAGATTAATTAACATTTCTATGTAAATGAGGAGTTTGTGTCTAATTATTTCTGTTATTCCAGCAGCAGCAGGCTTTGATGTGCCAGCGGTGGATTTTAAATAGAGGGAGATTTCCATCACATCCTCCCTCTGCATCACAGACAGGAGACACAGGCAGCAGAGATTACACACACACACACTGTGTCTCATCTTGCACACAGAAATTCATACAGAGACCCAGTTGTTTTATGTCAAAGAGGAAAAAAATCTTCATGTGTTTCCATGTATGTATTGCCACTGTTCACAGTCAAGTGTTTCACATGTTTCCAATCCCACACTTGAACCCCCCACCTTTCCTGCTTCCTCCCAGTTGAGGCAGTCAAGTGTTGGAGATGTGGAGCTGTTAATTGGCAGAGTGTTCATCAGTGTGTCATCTATCTCAGGGAGGGGGAGAGAGAGAGAGAGAGAGAGAGAGAGAGAGAGAGAGAGAGAGAGAGAGAGGGCCTCAGTGGCCTGTTTGGTGCTAGTTTACGAGCTGATATTAAAGGCTGTTAAAGTACATAAAGGGGATAAACTTTTACAGCCTGAACTTATAGCCAGAAACACAGACAGTATCATAAAGGGCCAACGTTCTCACTGTTCACACTGCACCGCCAGGTCAAATAGTCTACAATAACTATAGGATATCTATCGAGACAGGTCTGATTCATCTGAACCAAAGAGAATTTCGCAGCAAAAGGAAGACATGTTGGCACCGGGGACAGTGTCAGCTGAACTTCTACAATGGGACAATTCTAAAACCGAAAATGGGAATGTATAACTCGACAGTGATACAAAACATGTCATTGATAGGCTTTATGGTAAAAGGACTGTCATTCGCGTATCTTTGTACATTACATCTGATGGTCAGGAAAACATTTTTCATTTATTTTTCTGGCCAAAACTGTGCTCCATGTTCTTACTGTGAAAAAAATCAACACTTCTACTACTTTGGTGAGAATTAAAATAAAAAAAAAACTGATCACAAACAACTTCAGTAAAATTTTCTACCTTTTTGCATGTGTGTGTCCAATTAATAGGAAAAACAAGGAGACAATTTAGATTCTAAATCAGCTGTTGCAAGACACTTTGCAAATCTATTTTAAATTTGGCATTCTGTGGCACTGAGATGATGATTCCTGAAAATGAAGAATTTTGCCTTTTTTGTGAATCTTTTGTCAAAATAAAAACAATGTTTGTGTATAGGTCACTGGTGTTGAAGTGATATGATTCTCCTTTTCGGACCTGTCTAGTATCTTTGCCTCCTGATTATTGGTAAATCTATTATAATATATACAGTATATATAATATTATTTACATAAAGACCCACGTTTGCCACTCTTTTATTCACTGTGCATAAAAACATTTTACCTGTTGTAAAAAGTAGTAAATTTGTTGAAATAATACTTTTTATGACTTGTATTATAACAGTCATAACTCTTTAATATACAGTCTTTAATATACATTCGATATGTGCAATTGTCATTATTAGTACTGTTGATTTAAGTATATGTGCTAGTATACAGTACACACTTTTTAAAGTTTCCATTTTTTAATTGAGAATTTGCTTGCAAACATTTCTTCACTGAAGATCATTCAGCTTAGGTAAAAAGAAAAATTCTAAGCCCTCGGTCCTGCACTGTGTTTTGCTCACACACAGACTTACAAGTATTTTCAAGCAGCTGCTTTCTGTTTCCTTCCAGTCAAAGCAACGTTTGGGATTATTTCTTTTCAGATCTTTCTTTTTTTTTTATTGAGGAGACAGGAGAGTGGTGTGCACCTGCTGGCAAAGAGGGAGTCACGGTGAAAAAGAAAGACAGATATAAAGGGTGAGGAAAAGTGTCAGTGACTGTGGGAGAAAACACTGTGTACAAACAGGGATCAGAGAGCCACAGAAACGAAGGGTTATTCCTGAAGGGGCTATTGTGTCTGATCCTACAAGTGTTCCCTCCATGTCTGCTACAATAATGTGAAAGCTTGAAACAAACACGGTGATAATGCCAGGACACTGCAGTATCCTGTCTATCTGAGCCCCGGGGAGCCAAAAATACCAGCTTTCCCATTCTTCCACAATTCCTGACATATGAAACCATCTGCTTCCTTCTCCTGAGCTCCTCCAGCTTACACTCATCCTTGTATCACTGTCAGGTTATGCAGGATACACTGCATCCAATAATGTACATGCCCTTATACTCCACGCACACATATTTCGGCACAAACTTGCTTGAGCATTTTATCCATATATATATATTTTTTTTTTCAGATGTTCCTCCTATTCATAACATCCTGCAATGTTGGGGAAGTTATATTCTCCATTAAATCCACAGATAAGCGCCGCACTTCAATTACATGTGGTGAACCCAACAGGGTTCTAATCTGCATGTTCGCATGGGGATAACTAGCTTCTTCTCTGTGTCCAATCTCCCACTCCCCTTCTCTTTTCTGTCTGACACTTCATGTACTGCTGATCAGGATCACTGAGTGTATTATCACACAGAGAGTATGGGGCTGTGCTATCAAAGTGGAAACTATTACTGGCTGTACATACGTGTGTGGGTGTGTGTGTGCGTGTGTGTGTGTGTGTTAGGGGGTCACACTTTTTATGCAAATTTCAAATATTCTTTCGTAAGTGTGGGTAAAAGTTAAAAAATTGAACCTTAAAAACTTGTTTTATACAGCCTAGAAGTGCATCAGACTAGCAGAAGTAATTCCAGCAGAGGGCGCTCTGAGTGCAGCTTGGCCTTGAATCTATTTTGAATGCCAGTCACAAAAATATTAACAGTGATGTTGTGTTGTCTTGCTGACACTGGAGGACAGGCTTAAAAGCAGAGAGTATCATTGCTTTGAGTTTTACACTATAGATGGAAAAGTAACACATCTGTTACATAATAATCGCTAATCAAGTAAAAATCAATAATTGTGGAAGGGGGGGGGGTGATGACGGGACACACACGTGTAACTTTTAAATACTCTAAATACTCTTCTGAACTCAACTAAAGGCCAGGAACAGAAACTGTTGAATTGGGTCATATGCAGCAGACACAGAAAGATCGTTTTCAGTTTAATTTTTGCTGTCAGATGCACCTGCTCACTTGGAAAACAGGTGAGGGGGGGTCTATTCCCAATAAGAGCCGTGTGCTAGTCTAATTTTGTGCCTTATGCCAGGCTCAGACGACATGATATATTTGTCTTTCACGATGGTCACCATGTCAGATTATCAATTATCAATAGGGAACGCAACAATACAAATATGACCTTGACCAATCATTGTTCATAGGTCATCAGGAAGGCAGGGCAATAATTACTCAGCGGGTCACTAAAGTGCTTCCTCTATTTTTCGCCAACATTTTAATTTTTTAACTTTGTTGTGGTCATCGCTTGAGGAGACGTCAAAGAGGCAGGGCTACTGTTGCCAAAACTAGACAGAACTAACAGCAGCAGCAGCAGCAGCATCCCTCTTCCTCGTCACTATGTTTATGTCAGCATGTTATGCCACATCAGAGCACTCTGTAATCCTTTTGGTCAACGTCCAGGAGCACATCATAGCAGATGTCATATTAGACAGGGAAATAGAAAAAACTTTTAATCTGCTAGACTTCTCACCAGGGTGTCGCGGAGCATCCCAGACGTTAAATCTCTGTTAATCAAATATGATAGACTACATGTCCGTTCATCATTTCCAACGTTCATAATCAAGTCCGACACATTTTAAATCACTTGAAAATCGGCCTGAGTTCATGGAGTCTGATCCAGGCATTCATTAAGAGACAGACACACCACAGCTGCAACACAATGCACACATGTCCAGTGTAAAACAGCCTATGTGTGTTGGGAGGATAGGTGTTTGTGAGATTAAAAAACAATATCTAGCCTTTTTAAACAGCCCAAAAAGCCTTGATCTAGTGACAATCAGTTCCCTTTGTTACCATCACTATAGACTGACGCTGACTGTTTATGAATATGCCGTTTTTCCTCTAACCCCCTTAAATGCTTTATAGCTCAGTGGTGTCATATGTTATTTCAGGGGGAATCTGTCTTGTTAAAAAGGCCTTTGCAGTGAAATATCTACAGAGATTATGTGGGCTTTTTGATATCAGGCGGAGAAAATACAAACAGGAACAGAGCAACACAAATAATGTCTCATGAGAATATATAATGCAATGAGAAATCCAGATGTGTCAAGTTTTTTTCACGGTGCTCTCTCTCTCTCTCTCTCTCTGCAGGAGTGACAGACTAACTGCTCATTATATTATATGTTCAGCTTTTCTGAATTGTCCATTTTCCATTTCCAGTGTTGAAGTCTGCTCATAGAGAGCATTGATCCACAGACAAGCTCCCCTGACTGATTGCTGGGAGGAAACGCTGGCATGGGCATCTCTACGACTGCATGCGTGTGCACGTGTGTGTGTAAGTGAGACGAGGGGGAGAGAGAGAGAGAGAGAGAGAGAGCGAGAGAGCACGTGAGTGTGCATGGAAGAAAAGTGGGTATTAGTCTGATGAAGTCATACAGGAAATCAATGTCGTATTGAAAGGAGAAAAATGCCCTGCCCAAGGGTGATTGCACACAGGCCCGCACACACACACACGCACACACGTACACTTAACAATGAGACAATGTATGATGTGCTGTGAACAAAACAATGACAAAAAAAATCTTGATTCTGGAAACATTTGTCAGTGATGTGTGAAGTTCAAGTGCAACACACTTGACACTACACAACTGCAGTGCATAACTCCATTCAACTCTCTCTGTGTTATATCTATATATGAGTATAGTGGTGTCGTGTCACCTGGTGACATGCCTGCCCTGCACACAGGAAGTCACTTGTTTTATACTTACATAGAAGGAGGGAGCAGCAGCACTGTCCAAGTAAAGATGGCTGCAAAGAGGTTGGAGTAGGCTTGAAAACACAAAGAAGAGCCCATAAAAGTTTTGAAGTGAATTGACACCACGCATGGTCTCAGCCAACGATTCAGAGATACAGAGATGACCAAGAGAGTTTAGCCTCAAATTATAGAATTTAGCAGAGGATGTGCACAGAGGGATGCAGCAGTGCTCCATTTTTGTCCCCTCAAAATGCTAATGTTTATCATTTCAAGCCATTTTGACTTCCACAGGATTTACTACCAAAACAACTACAGAACGACAAAGTAAATGTTTTACCTTACGTTACCTTACAGACTCCCAAGTTTCAGGAGCTATCTTGTGGCAGAAGTTGTGAATGATGCTCCATGCATAGAGTGGATTCAGCCCCCACCCACCCACTCTGTGCTTTAGACACTCCCTCAGTCTGGCCTGATAGTTTTCAGATCAAAGACACAACATACAAATAATGTTACACCAATTTATGTTCACAAAGACCAAACAGAGGCCGAATAATAACATCAGCAACAACAAAAATCATTAAAAAAAATAAAATAAAAATGGTACGCAGTGCAGCTTCAGGTTTCCCTACAGGATACTGTCTGGTCCTATTTTTACACTTTAGTTGCTTGTAAGTTGCTTATCAAGATGTGAATGGATACTTCAAACTGTGGAAGTCCATGTGAGTAAACAGTACTGTATGTGTGCATTCTGTATTTCAAAAGGCAAAGAGTGCATGGCCGGCTCCAGGAGAGCAAATGTTTAATAATTTATGTAGCAAACAGACATGACCCTATAGATAGAGATGAACTGTGTGAATGAAAACACACACACACACACACACACAATACCTCAGCTTGCTCACACTACACACATAAACATACACAGCAGTCCATCTTGGCCACGCGTCTCTTGATCTCCACTCCAACCACATCAATTGTTAATAAAGTCCGAGGCCGGGCTGATTACTAAAGATTATTCCACTGTTTATTCTGATCAATAGAGCATTTCTATTCCTGCAGGCCCTCCTGGAGATCTTTGAAGGGGTGAGAGCGAGAGAACGAGTGGTGGGAAGAAGTAAAGAAGGAAAAGATGATGAGAGAAAGAGGGGAGGGTCTATATCTTAATGACTTGAGTCGCAGCAGTGTCCCTGGTGCCTGCTGCAGCTCAGAAGGGAAGTTAGTCAGATCTTAGCCTTGGGCAACAGCTCACAATTGCAACCAGCAGCTTTAGACTCAGAGCCCGGCTCAGATCGGAGTGGATATTAATTTAACTGACCAAGTGGCAGACAGAGGTGCCACATAAAACCATCAGTCACCAACCCTGAGCTACTCAGTGGCTATTACTATGTTAATCTATACCCTGTCCAGTGTGTGTATGCGTGAGCGTGTGCTGAGAACACACATGTTTTGTGTTTACAAGAGGGAGGGAGAGGAAAGACAACCGAGAGAGAGATTGAGCAACCACTGTAAGCGTGTATCAACACTCATTAACAGAGACACACAATTATGTAGTCCCACACTTATGTTTCTGTTCAACCAGCATATGATGTTCACGGAGTAATTAATCATAAAAGGCTGAGAGGGGGAGGAGATGAAGGAAGGGGGGGGGGTAGCGGGATTGGAGGGTGGAACAACATTATGAGTCTGGATAATTGTCTAATTTTCCTTCAGAGAGCCCAACGAGGAATTGGAAAACAAACTGCTTGTGCAGTGCAGCCGCTGCTCCACAGCTGAGAGAGGAAGGAGGCCATCAAAGCATCCACCAGTCATTAGGAGTCATTTGTTGTTGGGACGTTTTTTTTTTTTGCCTTTTTGAAACACATTTAAAATGAATTTACCTAGTCAAGTCAGGTCAATTGCATTTGTATAGCCCTACGACACAAACACAGGTAGATATAAGATATAGACAAGATTAGATCATCTGAAGTTCTGCAGGTGAAGTACTAAACTGTCTCTTCTCCTCTGTTTCCTTTACATCTGTGGATTGTTACAATGGGGATAGATTTGAGTTTGGGCAGAAACTTAAAACAGCTTGCAGGGTTTGAATGTGTTCTAAGCAGCAACTTCACCTCTATCAATTGCACTTGTACTGGGACAAATAATTGTGTTGACTATTAGTTTTTTTCTTTTTTTTTTTAGTGATATTTTATTTTATCTATGGAAGGTCAAACTCAATGGCAGCTCCTCCAAGGTGCCAGGTCTTACACCTCATATTATATGATAAAATGTATAAAAGTAATGTATGAAGATGTCCAAGATAGATAACGTTTTAGGACCTTTTCAAGCATAAAGACTGACTCACAAAGACCAAAATCTGGTCCTATTGATCCAGAACCTCATTTCTAAGGAACTGGTTAAATTTAGGGCTAAAACTTGAATTGTGGTCAGGTTAATTTAAGGATTAGACTTTAGCAGGTTATGGTTAGGAACAGGGATAAGGCTTTGTTTAAGCTGTCCAAATGAATGTAAGTCAAAGCAGAGTCCTAAAAAGAAAAGCTGCACAAACCTGTGTGTATATGTGTATCTTTGCACAAACATATGGACATATGTATCCATGCACACATCAGCTGTCAGCCCTCTTATGGTGTTTTAAACCATGGTGCTTGGGGGATGTCTTCCTGTTGCATCGGTCATTACAAAACAACACAAACCCAGGCGCTACTGAGAGAATATGAAGTTGTTGCAGCCTCACTAACCAAGTGATTTAAGCATTCACCTGAGGAAAAAAAAAATCTAAACAAATAGAGTGGATTACCAGCATTGCACTGTCTTCATAGCAGCTTTGCAGCTTGATGTAGGGGGGAGGGGGACTCACCTAACCCTAACTGGTGTATGTTATCCCACAAACCCATAGATGCTGATAAATTCTCAAACTGATTCAACATAGATGATGAGAGGTTCAAAACATAATTCAGAGTGGACATTCTAAAAAGTTAAGATCTTTTTCACAGAGAATGACCCATGTGGGTTTTTCCATGTCTGATATTTAGAAATCAGGGCTCTCTTCAGTCTGCCATTTGGCGTGTTTTTGGGATGTGTGACCTTTTTAAAATAATGAATTTGTGCACACAAAAGACTCCACATATGAGTGGCCCCTTAGACAACAAAACAAACACACTTTTTACACATATGGCACACTCGCATTAGTTTTATCAGACAACAAAACTAACCATCATGTAGGATCAGAGGTTTGACCTCGTAAATCGCACACTGCTGGAAGGACAGACTGAATGAGGTGAGTATAAAAGTGACAAATGAGAGAGGCAGGAATTATGAGAGAAACAGAGTCAGACTGGCACTAACTTGTTAGCCTTCCGGTCACCCACACCCAGTTCTGCTAACGGTAGCACTTTACTTTAAAGCTCTCTTCTTTCACCGGGATTAAATAACAAGGTAAAAGTGTGAAAACAACTTTAAGTTACCTGAACTTCAGTAAAAGCTGTTTCTCGCCCCCAAAAATTAATTGCTTCTTACTGGGGACATTGAGTGCACATGACAGTGAAAGTCAAAGTGGTACAGTAGGAAGGCATCGCCTCCGTCCTCCTTTGTTCGGTAAATGACTAAATATTTAATGTTCCAGGGCTCTTAAGATTAAAGGTAACATGTTGTCAGTAATAGTGGAGCTACTTCAAAGGATGTAAATTATGCATTTCTTCCTTTAGCAGAGAAATCAAAGCAGGTAATGAAGATTAAAGTTTGTGGACTTCCATTCTCTCTCTGGTTGAGGAGGAAGGAGGACTGGAGACAAGGGGAGAGATGGAAGAGCACCTGCGTTAGGAAGGTTAATCTATTCGAAGCATGGGTTATCTGATTAAAGAATCATTGTGTGCATTTAATCTGTTCCAGTGAGGCCGGTGCATGGTGCTGGGAGATAGTGATGGAACAGGGGCTTAACTACCCTCTTCAAGAAGCAGTGAATTCAAGTTGCAGTCAAAGAAGTGCGTGGCTCTCCAAAGATTATGAGGAATACAGACAAACCAATGGTGTTAGGAGCCATTTAGCATCAGAGACATTATTTTACATGGAGATGCGAATCGGACTTATGGTGCATTCGGAACTCAGAATTACAGAGGTCATTGGGACAGAAACCAGGGCATCACAGTCACACGCATGTGCGTTGCACAGGGACAAAACTGTTTTTTTTTTCTCCACACGGATATCAAAAGATAAGCTGGGTGAGGGAAGAGCAGCAATGGTAAACCACTGTCTGTCTTTATTTTAATATTATTTTTCTTGATTTAATGTGTTAATGCACTGATGCTGCAACAACTTCAGTCGTCTTAACAGCTCCTGGGATTTGGTTGCAACAGCAGATGCAACAGAGGTACAACCCCACAAAAAAAAAAAAAAAAACATACTTCAGTGCATTTTTCAAGCATTTCCAGACAGCCCCTTACAGCTCTGTTCTCAGCTCCACATAAGTTTGAAGTCTACAGTTGGGAAACTGTGAAGTAAAAATAAGGAGGAATGAAGGAGCGTCCAGCACTGCAGCAGTCAAAGAGCAGATATTATAAACCTTCTCAAGAGCATGACATTTCACACATCTCATTCCTCTTGTGCTTTACTCGTTCCTGCATCTTTAACACACCAGTTAGACCACAACACCACCAGCCAGCAGAAGCAGTTGACGTCTCAGGAATTTTTTTGTTCTCTAACCATCTGTGTTCTTCCATGAAAAATGAAGAGAAAGACAGGAGAGGCTAAAAGGACAAGAAAGACGCTTAAGCCCCCATCCTCACACCCATCCACTGTGCACTACAGTTATCATTTAGGATTTCCCAAGATCCACCTTCCACAAGCCCCAAAAGAAGATTCAGGCCCATTAGCCAAGTCACGAGAGCGCTAATCGTCACATTCCATTACAGTCAATGGCTGTATGGTGATTCTAATGCCCATTTGGAAGAAGTCACACAAGGGCCGGCATTGCGTCACCACAGCAGAAGGGAGGGAGACACGGAGTGACATTGAGGTGACAGAGGCTTGGTAAGAAAATGTAAAATGATTGTTTTAGTGCTTGAGCCTTTACCCGCATTCCTTCTGATTTTGGGTAGAAAACACTTTGGGATCAATATCAGAATTTTGTGTCGAGAGCAGCACAAATGCAAAGTCCAGCATTATTTTATTGGAACCAGATTAACCAGTAGTGTATCTTGGTGAACTGGGTTGAACTTGGGAGAGAAAATAAGGAGATAATTTATTTTTCTCTTTGTATTTTTTTTGTTTGTTTGTTTGTCTGTTTACATTTTACTTTTGAGTATATATTTTTGCTATATATTTACCTGTTTTCTTAGATTATGTCTGTGTGTTGGTTTGTCTGTCTTCAGGAAAGGTGTGTAACAAGACAAGGAACAGATGATTATATTATGGTACTGATCCGAAACACCGTCTGAATACAGGAATGCTTTTATGATTATATGCCAAAGCACTTGCTGCAAAGCCTGATCACGTGACACACATGCAGCACTACATTCATTTATGTGCATGTCCTGCCACCATGCAGCAATTTAATGGTACTGCAGTTCATTACGTCCACCAAGGAGGTTATGTTTTTGCCAGCCTTCGTCTTTGTCTGTCTCTTCTAGTTATATTATATATTATTAACTTTTTTTATTTATGTCCTATCAAATGTAATAATTACGGGTTGGAATCACAGGGTACCGCACGATACGATATGCGATACAAGGACCATGATACCAATAGTATCATGATACAAAAATTCTGTGAGAATCAATATATAGCCAGACAATCATATTGCGATACATCACGATATCGGCTTATCTAAAGAAAAGAAAATGTCCGTGAAAAGTTAAAAGTGCAGGATTTTTCGATTTATTCACAACAAAAAAGTAGACCACACAAAGTGTAGATCCAAATGAACCAATCCATCCTGAATGCATCCTCACTATCAATAGTTTTGGGACATTCTGGGTATGCATGATTGCAATCTGTCCACAGGACAGATTACAGGCCGCGTCCTCAGCTGACGTTGTCTGACCCACCGAAGTTCGACAGTATTTTTATACTTATACTTATGCTAGCAGGAAAATGTAAAAAAGACTGTTTCAGTGCTTGAGCCATTACCTGCATTTCTTATGATGTCAGGTTGAAAACACTTTGGGATCAATATCAGCATTTCCTTGCCAGCATAACTGCGCTCTTATGAAGCTGAGACTATGTCGAGAGCAGCACAAATGCAAAGTGAACAAAGCCCAGCATTATTCTATTGGAATCAGATTCCTCTTTAACTGAACATAGACTCATTGATCACCGCGAAACTACACAAGCGGCTTCCAAATGAAGGAAAGGTTGAAAGCGAGAGTGTGTGTGTGAGTGTGTGTGTGTGTGTGTAAGGAACGGGTAAATAACATCTTCATCTCCACTTGTGTCTGCAGCAGCCAGTCAGTCAAGCATCATTAATCCAGTGAGGAGCCTCATCCGTTGTGTATTGGTTCATTTTACAACACAATAGTACTGTCTAAATATTGACAGAGCTTTGCTGTCTGAGCTATTGACTGTCATCAGAGTGCTCCTCTTCACGGCTGAGTGTAAAAGGGAACTGTGTGGATCTGATGGGTGAACACACACTTGTCTGTGTTTGTGTATACAAAGCGCTCCATGCAGAGTCCTGCCTTCACATGGACAATGCATGTGATCGCACAGGTCAAAGCGCACAGGGGTAACTGCAGTTTGATTCAGGGCAAACCATTATAAATGCTGCTTATTAAATAAATCTTGTAGAACAAGAAAAGAATTTCTTTCCTGATCAGGTACTATTACCTTATTATCATTATATGGTATTATGGTATTTTTCAAATTTCTTTTCAGTTTTTTCAACACTTTTTATATGGATGGAGTAAATTGCTCATTGCTGTAATTACTACCACTGTTATTAGCATGTGTGTGCCACATTCCTTTTTTCATATACTGTTCTTACGGTATACAAAAATTAATAAATACCAGTTTTCCAGGAAGAACCAGTATACTGACCAGCACTACTTTATAGTACATATTTTTGCTACATATTTATCTTACCTTTATCTTATCATAGTTACTTAGTTGTGTATGTGTGCATACGTGTATACTATCTATATGCAATGATAATAATAGTACATTTTTGTACTATTATTAGGGATGAGCAGATACAATTATCAGTTTCAGCATGGTTCGATTATGGTCAAAATCACTGGATTGGACATCAGACAAATGAAAATGTAATATCTGATACCATCCAAGAATTCTATGCATCACACGCTTTACTATGCACAGACTGTAAAAACAAGAATAAAAATCAGAAACAGCATTTTAGCCGAGTCATGTTGTGGGCTGTTTATTTCATCTTTATGTGAGAATAGCTGTTACAAAGTGGGAGAATTATGTCTTTGAAATGCAACACAACAACAACAAGTGTTTTTAAATGGTATTACAACCAGCAAGTGTGTACACAAACAACATCTGTGACGGTGAAGGAATGACTCTCCTTAAGTACGCAGACGACATGGCCCTGGTGGCTCACCTACATGACAGACAAGCTCAGATGTTTAATCAAAACTCTCTGCAGATAAATGCCACAAAGACCAATGAGCCGTGCTGTGGGGGCAGAAAGAAACTTTTAACCCCTCTTTTTACACCTCTGAGTATCCAGGGTCAATCCATTGAGCAAGTAGCAAATTTACCTGGACACAGAGATTGACTCCACCCTGTCCTTTACACAACATGTTGACACTGTTTTTTTTTTTTTTTTGAGCACATTTTAATATTAGCACACACATTTTAAGTCTGGTGTAACTCTGGTTTACACTTCAATGAATCCATCCTCACTTTTATCATTTTGTCCTGTAGCTCCCTCTCTGCAAAAAAATAAAACAAAACTCTCCTGCATCGTCTATCAGGCCAGCAAAATCATTGATTCTCTACAAACACCACTCTGAATTCAGCATTGTGTGATCAGGAAAGCCACCCTGATCACAGAGGACCCAGTTACTGCCATCAGGCAGCCTTTATAAAGTCCCACTGGCATGTAAAAACATTTACGCAAAGTCCTTTATTCCCTCTATCTATCTATCTGTCTGTCTGTCTGTCTGTCTGTCTGTCTGTCTGTCTGTCTGTCTGTCTGTCTTTTCAAATGTGTTGTTAACAGGTTTGTCATTTTAAGAGAACAAAACGACTGTATCGGACTGATACTGACATTGTCTGACCTGCTGCAGTTTGACAGTATTTTTACACTGCTTAGCACCCATACTTGATTATTTGTAGTCAACGCCAAAATTAAAACTGATAAAAATGATAAAACTCTTCATGTCACAGCAGCATGAGCAGAGCTGTGAATTATTTGGCTGCCGCAGGCCTGTTTGGACAGACACACGAAGACAAACCTGCTGGCAATGGACACATCTGTTCAGTCAGACTCAGTAAAAACATGCATTTTGTCCTCATCAAAAGAACCGGCATCCTCGCCTCGTACATTTGCATACAGCACGTGGGTGTGAGATCAGATCATGCCATCCAGGTAGCACTTCAACGCCAGGTGTGAATAGTCAAACATCCACTTGCGATCTGATCCATCGTTACGGACGTTACATATCAAGCATGAACAGGGACTCACACACACAGACAAACATGCACATTCACTGACAGACGCACAAAGACAGACTGTGGCTTCATGCAACTTGGCTGTCCTCTAAAATTCACTCACAGCAAATGATTTCTATGCAAATAAAGCGGCGGAGAAAAACGCTGCAGCTGAATTAAATCCAAAACACATTTGGTCAAAAATCAATTCCCCTGGTCCTTCCCTCATCTACACAGAAAGCCTACTCTCCACTCTCCCTGTCCCACAGCACACAGCCCTGGACTGCTGATAAATATTAATTTTTTTTATATATTTATGTTACAGAAAAAAAGCTGTGATGGGCAAAACAGGAAAGTCTCCCCAACAAAGCCAGTGTGCGACACACACACCCATTTACACACAAATACGAGAGCGCACTAAAAGATAGACACAGTTTACAGATAACTGCAGTAATGCAATTCTAGACACGGTTCATTTAATGGAGAATAAATAACACTAGATTTACAGTACGGTTTAACTTTGTTATACTTTGAACAAATTGGATATAGAGCGTAAAAGCAGCTTTCTGAGCGCCGTGTGCACATTAAGTCCTTCTTTAGCTTGAACCCTGCGTGTGCTACAACAGCACTTGAACATTCTCCCTTTTACAAAAAAAAAAGAAAAAGATGGTAATTACTTGACAAATCGCTGCCTCTTTTAAGTGCCAGATGAAAGCGTGTAAATGGGGGGGAATACGCGGGAAATAAAATAAAATCCCTTTTTTCTATGGTCTCAGTTTAGTGGCCGAAGAGGGAGAACGGGAGATATTTAATGTTGCTTAAATATGCAGTGTGATTCCATCCGCTGATTAAATTACAGCAGATGAGATCTTCTGCTGGCTGGAAACTTGAAAAAGTCCAGAGCTGTTTAAAAATGCATCAAACATGCTGTTGGATTAGCTCTCTGTCTCGCTCTTTCAGTGTCTCACTGAAGGAGAGAGGGGAGGACCGAGGCCATGCTGGGGGTGAGACAGAGTAAGAATCTTTCGCAAATGAGACTAATGGTGACTAATGGTAAACAAATATAATCATGTCGAAGTCAAAGCACACTTCATAATCACACAAATGGAAAAAGGAATTATTTAAATCAAGTCAGCCAACTGAACAATGTGACAAAGCATCTGTGTAAGTGTGTGTTTTAATTACCTCCACCAAAGAGGTTCTGGCTTTGGCCACATTTGTGAGCAGCATTATTCAAACTGTAAGAGACAGTCATACAGGACTCAAAAAAGAGATGATTAGATTTTGGTAGTGATCTAGATTAGGATTCAGGACCTTTTTAAAACAATAGTTACCCTTGTGAGACAGGGGAGTTAATGATTTTTTTTTCAATATTTCTACACTAACCAACCACTTTATTAGGTACAGAGGACACCTAATACAGTGGCAGGAATGTTCTTCTGCTGCAGTCCATCTCTTTCAAGTTTCTGCAGCTTGTGTGTTCAGACTTCAGAGATGACCTTTGTCATAACTTGGTTGAAAAAGTGGTTAAAAGTGGTTTGTTTGTGAGTGAAAGTCCCACACGTTTCCCCAGCAGTTTCTGAAATACTCAGACCAGCCTGTCTGGCACCAAAAACCATGTCACATTCAAAGTCACTTAAACGGCATTTCCTCTTCATTCTGATACTCAGTTTGTCAGCAGGTTGTCTCGCACATGTCCCCATGCGTAAATGCATTGGGTTGCTGCCATGTGTTTGACTGATTAGATATTTTTCTTAATGATTAACAGCCGTAGCCATTGAAGTGTGTATGTTACTGTGTAGTTTTGTAGAAATTTGTCACTGATGGAAACTGAGCAGCCTTGGTGGAGGTTTGCACTCTAAGTGCTTTCTCTGATTAATTAGTGTGCTTGGTCCAAGTGAGAGCTCACCAGATCCGTTCTCTGCACATTGTGCCTTCTCTCTCCTCCCTCTCTCTCTTTGTGTGCATATGTTTTGGGCTGCTTTACTTTCTCCACTCATAATTGGGCTGAACTGCAGGGAGCCTCCTTCCACTGGGACAAAACTCTAAACATGAGTTTACCCTCCTTCTAAGTCTTTCACTCACAAGCAGCTCTATGCTCTTTCTCTCCCTCACACACACACAAACAGACTGCAAACACAATACAGTGCACTGATCAAACAAGTCAACTACAAGCCAAGACGAGAAGAAAGGGGCCTTTACTCCGACCCTCTACTGTATTTCCAGTGATGAACAAAGAAACACAAACCGCTCAGAGCGCTGCTGCTCCCGCTCAGTCAATGACAAAAATATAAATAAATAAATAAATAAATAATCGAGCGCAAAAGAGAGAGAAAGTGTTTGAAGAGTCGGAGGCTTCCAGCTCCCCACATTGCATCAGAAGGCCGGTAGACACAGAGTACTTTCCTGCAGAGATGGGTAATGAAGGCGGGTG
Organism: Brachirus orientalis; assembly: GCA_016785285.1. NCBI lineage: Eukaryota > Metazoa > Chordata > Actinopteri > Pleuronectiformes > Soleidae > Brachirus > Brachirus orientalis. Next base: position 723,077 of record JAFBJR010000112.1, on the reverse strand, counting down.
GGAAGTTATTCATAAGAATCTGACCATGTAAGCACTTGTGTGGAGACATGGTGCTTAATTTGTAGTTGGAGCAAAAGAAGTTTTCAAGTCCGGCTGCAAATACGGCACAATAATGTCACACTTCAGTGGGCAAACAGGTCAAACCACCTCCATTGTGCTCGTTCGGGAACAGCCAAAAAATGCAGCGTGGGACTCCGGCATGCTGAGAGTTAACCGATTGAATGAGCTTTGGAGCGGTAATAGGTTGTCCAAAAATGTACCGCTTATCTTATAGAGCATACTTCCATAATTTAGATGCTGTTTGCATGTCTTGTGTGCATGTTTTCATTTGTTTGTCCTTGTGTACTGTGTGTGTGAGTGTGTTGACTGGGTCTGAAGCACGCTCCTGCCTGTGCGCGTGTATGCGTGCGTGTGTGTGTGTGCACGTGTGTTCATACTGTATGTGTGCTGACATGCTCCTGAGTTCAGAGGTAGTGACAGCTTTGACAACTATACCTGCCAATGGCCAGATCCTGGCGATAACCCCTGCTGTCGCCACAAAGCCGACAGAAAGGCTCCAATTTCCCCCCCCAGACACTGGACCAGTCTGTGGAGGCAGCAGGGGGGTTAGAGAGACAACCTCCAGCCATTTTCCACAATACACTCTTCTCATTCCACCCCACTAACACATGAATGGGGATCCAATTGATTCTTTTTCACCCCAGTCCATTTTCCCACCCAGCCTGACACAGAGAGGGGATTTTGTGCTCATCTGCCCTTCCTTGTGTACTTCATATCGGGGAGAAGACTTATAGAAAGGTAAGGTAAAAAAAAAAAAAGGGGGGGGGGGATCTTTATCAGAAAGCGAATTAACGCTCAAAGTGCTCCATTTGGAAGGTATATCAGGCCAATCCATTAAAAGGGCCTTCAGAAAAGAGCCGGTGCTGAGGACACCTTGAGAATGAACAGAAGACCTTGCTGAAACAGCACTCTTCACACACAGGAGGAGAGAGAGAGAGAAAGAGAGAGAGAGAGGGAGGGAGAGAGAGAGAGAAAAAGAAAGAAAGAAAGAGAGAGAGAGAGAGGGAGGGAGAGAGAGAGAGAAAAAGAAAGAAAGAAAGAGAGAGAGAGAGAGAGAGAGGTTTGTGGTATGTGAGTCTGCATAATCACACACTTAACAAGGTTTGTACTTGTTACCTGAAGATGACAGAAACTACATAAATGAAGAAATCACTCCTCAGTGCAAAACTATCCTTTAAAGTGAAATCCAAACCACTTTTATCAACTTTGTTTTGAATATCCAGATTTTATTCAGATTGGTTTTGACAGAAAAACACTCTGACACTATGATATTTGATTTTTTTCTGGCTCTGGTTGTTCAAATTGGATTTCAAACTATATTTTGCATTACTCTTAAAAGGTACAGTATGTAAAATCTAGCAACATTTATTGGCGGTAAGTTGAATGTTGCAGCTGAATATTCCTCACCTCATCCTTCCAAATGTGTTGGAGAAGCTATGTAGCTTTCAAGTTAGAATCAAAACTCAAAAGATATTTAGTTTGTCCAGTGTGGGCTACTGTAAAAACATGGTGATCCAAAATGACCGCCTCTGCAGAGCTGACCCAGCTCCTGGTGTAAATACACAAGACTCATTCTGCATTAATGAAAAACAACAATTCATGCAATTAGTTTAATTGTTCACACAAAAATAAGTATAAATATTTAATTTTCAATTCTCTCGTGCCCTCTTCTGTTACACCAACTGTCCCTGTGTCCTCCTTCTCAACATCCATGATCCAAATATTTAATTTTTAACTTTCAATTAAACATTGAAAATAATTTTACCAATATTTTACACACTGGATCCACAACACAACACAACAAACTCAACACAGCAAAAGCTGCAGACACTACTGCACAGAACATACCATTCTATGCTCTAAGTCCTGCTCCTCGACTTTGGAGAGGGAGACGATGCACCTGCATTTTTCCTGCATTTGTGTTTTAAATACATGGAACAGACGTGAGTAATCTCGTGCCTTTACCAAAGCAGTCCATGCAGATACATTTCTTATGTCTGGATACACAAACCTGATCTGACTTTTCCACTTGCAATTAATACTGTGGCCTGGAAAGATCTGATTTGAGACAAAAAAAAATCTATTTGCCTGCAGTCTGAACACTGCCTTAGTTTCATTATCTTCTATGAATTTTAAACCTATGATCCAAAATTTAAAAAAAAATCAATTTCCAATACACATGTGAAGCTCACACACATACAAAGACACACACACACACACACACAGAGGCCTGTGTGCATTTTCTCACTTGCTCTCTCATGCACACACACACCTGCTCCAGCAGTGAGTTACATTAATCTTCTCCCAGGCCCTGTCCTCTGCGAGCTGACCCAGGTGAGGGAGGGGGAGGCTGGGGTCAGAGGCTGAAGGAGTGCCCCTGTCTGGATAGGGGCCTTGTGAACATTAGCCCCTGGCCAGTGGAGTGGGGGCAATGGAGGGACCACCCCATACTGGCTGCAAGAAGTCAGCAAATAAAAAGAAAGGGAGGGTGATTTCTGCCAGAAAATCTAAAGGTGGAAGTGACTATACTGTACAGACAATTTGACAAAGGGAATTTTATTATTTAACTAATTAGAACCACATGACCTCAAATGGGATTGATTGCATGTACTGCAATGTTGCTATTTTTACACCTGTCATTTTTTTAAATATATTAATATCATGAACTCAAATGAATGCAATGCAAAAAATGACAAAAAAAAAAAAATGCAACAAATTCTCAGATCTATGAATCAATCAGCACCTTCTGTCTGTGACACAATGTCTTAATTTGGCCATCAGCCAATGTCTGAGAGGACTGTCTGTCTGCAGCCAAAAAAGTTATGATAACAGGTCAGTCAAACGTGTGGGTCTAAGCAGGCGATAAAAGCAGAATAAACTGAGTGCAATGACATGTTTCTGGCAGTTAATGTATCTAGAGATAGATGATAAACAATCAAACCACCATAAATGAACCATGCTGTGATTACAAAACTGACAAAGCAGCCTGTTTCGATTTTGTTTTGAATTTGTTGTGAATTCCAGTGGCATCTGCTGTTATTTGACGTGCACGCTGACTGCAAAAGAGTGAGTCACTTGGTGGCAGATGTTTTTTAAGAAGTTATTGTTTAATTTATATTGTAAATAAATAAAATATGTTGAGAAGGGGCCACACAGCTGTGTAATGGCTAGCATTGTTGTCTTACAGACCTAGGTTTTCAATCAGGTCCAACCAAAGGCCTTTCTGTATGAAGTTTGCATGTTCTCCCCGTATGTGTATGGGTTTTGTCTGGGTTCTCCAGTTTCTTCCAACAGACTGGCCAATCTAGACCGTAGTCTGTGTGGTACACTGTAGATAAAATTATGTGGATTGTATCACGTATGTGAATCACCAGAATTAAAATGATCATAACAACAATCTTAGCATTCTGTGCTTAAAGAAACAAAATAAAGATTCAGAACTGAATCAGGAACTTGTGACACCTGAATTATTATTCTTTTATATATATATATATGATTTTATTGATTATATTGTATCGATTATAAGAAGTATTAATTTGGCTTGGATTCACCTTGTTTCTGATTATACTATATTAAGATTCCACGTATGATGATATGGAAGAAGTGGTTTTAGCTCATACAGATCCAGACTGTATTTTCATCCTGGAGCTGACCTCATCTTGCTGACGGCACAACGGAGACCCAGTCCCAGGGGTGAGTCTGCTTTTTTTGTGCCTCCTCTCTCCATCTGCTCTCCTGGGGAAGAGTAGGAACGCGAACAAACGGGCCCTCTGTCTGGAGGACAAACTCAGAACACAGACTCAGCTCTTAGGCAGGTATTATGAAACTGTTCATTGAACGGGGATACTGAAGTCACAGAAAGTGAGAGAATAAAGAGGGAGGTGGGCCGAGGTAAAGGAGCCAGAAGAAAGACTTTTCATTGGTATTAGCCAGCCAACACTACTTGGAAGAGACTTTTTGACTCCATTTGCAAGGTGTTGATGAGGAAGATGAAGAAAAAGTAAGAGCATATTTGGAAAAACTTATCGAAACACACACTCATCAAATCCCAACTACTATATTCCCTCCCACCTCTTACAAACACACACGTTCACACACAGACTTGAAAGTGTCTGATATGCGAGGCATGCTGATCCTGTTTATCGTGGCAAGTTTCCTGGTGTAAGCTGTTGGTCTCCCCTGGTGATGGTCTCTCTCTCGCTCTCTCTCTCTCCTCTCCAGCCCCTCATCTCTAATGCATGAGCCAGCCAGAGAGACCGCAGAGGCCAAAGAACGAGCGGAAGGGGAGAGCAAGGGAGGGAGAGCGGACGGAGGGATAGGCTAACGCCGGCACAGCGGCGCAATACTTTCATATTCTAATAAACCCAACATGAATACACACATATTCTGAAAGGGAGGAAATTGCATTTCTAAAAACTCTCTCTGTATCAAAGGGCATTGCGCGGAACATCACACATACACACACATACACACAAACATGCAGTCCGACATTTTACAAACTAGGAAAAAAAATGGACTGACACAAACACACGCACACACACACACACACATACTCTGGGAAGGCTCAGAGGGATTACAGTCTGCTGACGACAGCAGTTGAATACACACACAGGCATAAAAACAGAGAAAACTTCTCAGGACAAGTTGTTTGAGGAAGTTCTAGCTGGATGTGTGGAAACAGTGTGAAGCAGTTTCTCCCATGTGCGTGATTAGAGTGGTAAATGGTCTTTCTTTATATAGGGCTTTTCAAGTCTTGATGACCACACTTCAGTTTTGACATTCACACATTTATACAGCCCAGGGAAACATCAGCATGGAGATCAAACACTGACTGTCTGGTTGGAGGACCACCCATTCTACCACTGAACCACAGCTGCCTCATATAAGCTATAGTTTCAAAAACCTTCAAGCAACCTCAGATCATCTCATTTACCGCGGATGAGTGGACTTTACGAGTATTACCAGCTATTACTATCACAATATCCCAATAAATATTGGACCATGAACTTGTTACCACTGTATTATGGTATTGTGAGATTTGATACTGCTATGTTCCTAAAGGGCACAGATGTGGCGCAGAGAGGCAAACACTGTGTTAAACACGTACGCCCCAACACCAACTCAAATGGGTACCTCATCTCCTTTGGAGAAAACTATTTAATTCCAGGCCGCTGATTCCCGTCCCTCCTTTCACAAGAGTTAATATCCCATTCTCCCTCCTTCTCCTCTCTACTGGTGTGTGATGGAGTCTCAGTGACAGCCTGTAATGCAGGCCTGTATGCATTGATTATATGACACCCTCTATTCAGGTGTGCTATTAAAGTTCCCCTCCTCTCTTCCTTTCTGTTCCTCCAGTGGAATAATGTCTAATAATAAGCAGAGCAAGTGACTGGAGCCGAGGCAGGAGGCAGACTGGCCCAGACAGCAACACTAGTTCCCTGGGCAGGACGAGATGAAGATACGCCCATGTTATTCACAGCAGCCCCGTAAGCCATGCAGGAACAGGGGAGGGGAAATGCATAATTGCATTTAAATTACATGAAGGATGCTTTGACTCCCTCCTTGTCTGGGTGCCACTTCCCCCTGCATATCTGTACCCATGTAAAATCAACGCAGCCCACCTTCTCCACCAACCATCCCCCTACACTCAGGAAGGATGCCCTCATTCATGTCCCACAACTGATACAGGACACAGACAGCATGTTGTGATACTGTGTTTTATCTGGAAAGTTAAGTAAAAATGCAGGTGTGTTATATCATTGTTGCCAGGAGAGCAACAGAATTCTCTCTTACATCAATTCAGTGATGCAATAATTGAAAAAAACCCAGCAAGCTTTAAGAACAACTGCGCTGCAAAATTAAACACAAACCTATTTTACACCTGTACTTGACAGAAATTAATGTCTACATTTATGCAAAGCAGTGCATAAGGAGAAAAGGCTGCAGCTGAACCTGCTCCAGTGCCAAGAGTAACTATGCAAGCACATTTAACCCTTAACTTCACACAACTACATCACCACAGGTGCATAAGAATAAGAACAGCATAGTATATGACAGAGGCCATAACGATCAACAGGACAAATCTTATTAGTGATAATCAAACTCTACACACCTGATGACATGAAGCAATGATTTTACATCTGGCATTAACTGTCCCTGTAGCGAACACAGGTCAGCTCCAGTGTGAGCATCATTTGCAGAGCTTAAGTATATTTATGGTTTTTAACAAATGAAGGACATCACACATCACATATGTTACTTATTTAAAACTCTGCAGAACAGTTCATGTTTTTTTACATGAACTGAATCAAATGATTTAAAGGTTAAAAATTGTAAAATGTAGGTGGGTTTATTTGCTACCCATAAGTCGGTATGTTTGTATAGTATATAATTGCTTTTTATATTACAAGGTTTGCTTTTTAACGAAATCGGCCAACTTGAAGTGCCATATTTCTAAAGCAGCCCAATTGGACAAAGCAGCCAGAACATGCATTTCACATAATAGAGCAGAAACTATTATACTGACAAAGAAGCCAGATGCATAAAAAATTAAATAAAAGGGAGGAAACAGCAGAGAGAGTAGGAAAGGGAACCTATAGGAAACTTATCAGCTGATGGACGACACATCTTTCTGTTGATAACATTCTTTCTGGTACATGTGAAGACCACCACAGTTCCTTGATGCATTTGGGATCAAAAGTGGTGTGTGGCAGAGGAGTTCTCTGTTGCAATGTGCAGTCTCACCATTACATGCCACAAACTCATACACACGGGATCTAATCACGAAAGACACTAATCTGTTTGTGCAAGGATAATTTAAGCATTGCCTTAGTCATGATACCTTACCTTACCTTACTGATGATAAGTTAAATTAATTGCAATAGTTCCAAACCTGACTGGAAATTTAGGTTGTAGGTTGGTACACAAACCCATAATAGTAATTAAAATCAGGTCATATTATAGCAGCTGCACCAAGCCTCTTTAAGCCTTGTGCTCTCACCTACACGGGATTCCTGCTGTATATAGCACAGCGGTCTACCTTCACCATCTCTGCTGTCTCTCTCTGTCTTTCTGGGAAGCTCCAGGCTCAGAATAGAGCTCAGAGCTCTATGGTTTACATAAACCACAATATCTCCTCAGCCTGGAGAATGAGGGGGTGGGGGTGGGGACACAAGCATCTGTTTTTGTTTGCATTTTATTCCAAAACATAAAATTGAATCAATCTTTTAATACTCTGGATTGTATAAACATGGAAGAGAACTGCTTGAATAAATATTAAGAATGAAAATGGATTTCGTGCAGACGACTATTATCTCTGCGGTTCATTTATGAATACCACGGCTGGTGCCAAAATAGGCAAGACATTAAAAAAAACTGAGATAATGTGTTTAGCCTATTTCATTTTCTTCTTTTTAAGTGAAAGAATAAATATTGGGATTTACATTGCATTTACATTTTTATCTAAATCAAGTTGGGTGCAACTAAACCTGTTTGTGCCACGGTTGCCAGGACAACTGCGCAAATAAAAAGGTGAAACATGACACTGTCATCTTAAACAGGAAAATCATTAAAAGCAACATGAGGGGCCAGATGATGCTGTCGGCACCAGTGTCGGTCTGTGACTGATAAACACCATGCTGGATCCATAAATAGACTGATTACTCCTTCTCTGCTCCCACTACAATACACTCAGTCAGGACGGTTTGTGGGTGTTTTTGTAAAAATGATGGTAAAATCCTCTCAGTCTCGGAGACTCATAATAATAATGTGCAATATCAGACGACGGTGTGAGATGCAAACACACCTGAACATCTCCCAGACCCATCTTTCTCCGGCCACACAACACCCACAGACACTTCTCTACCTCTCATACACTCATATATTCATAAGGTATTATGCAGAATAACAGTTTTATGTATTTTAAATGGCATTAAATGGTTAGCCATCACATGGAAGAGCCATTTATCCTCTCTTAATGTAGATCAGTCTTCTTGGGTGCGATGCAGAGGGAGGTTAGCGAAGTTGGACCTGTCTTCAGCTTCTGATTAAACACCGAGCTGGGGCAAAAGAACAGAGAGGGATCACATCAATTGGGACTTATGCACAAATGCATAATGGAACCATCACATGAACACTGGGCCTCCATTAATATCCTTTGAGTGTGAGGATCCCAGATAAAAAGAAGCCCTTTTTTCCATCCATATGTCTTACCTCAGATTTTTACGAGCAGTGCTCTGGTTATTACCGTACTCTGCACATAGCGAAACAAACTTCGCACGGCCGCCCAGAGGACGAGGCAGATTCTCCACAGCCAGGGAGATGACTTTCTATAGTCTCTGCACGCTCCAGTATGTGTGTATGTATGTGTGTGACAGGTTTATAGGAGTCATTTATCCTGCTCAGTCGGCTAGTGTAGTGCGGAATGGTGGCCTGAGTGCCAGGCGTAGCTTATAGTTGTGTAGCCTTTATGGGCTACATTAAGTACAGCTGAGTGAGAGGGAAACATACAGTACAATACCCTGAGCTCACATGTCATACACACCAAGATTAACTGCCTCCCTGGTCCCAGAGAAGGCCTGCATCCACTCAGCACAAGACGCTGGTACACTCCCTCCAACTTCAGACATCAGTGTGACACAGTGTGTTACAAAGCTACAAAAGAAAGTTCAGTCAAAGGGGCTATATGTAAGAGTATGCATGCGATGATCAATTTTGAATGTCTACGGTTGAACAGACCATAATGTGACTTAAGAAAATGAGACCTTCTACAACCTCCTCTGTTGCCCACAATGGCATGTAGTCTGAAGTGGAGTCGGATCGGATTTTCTGTGAAAATCTAAAGGATGTGACATTATACGCACTACCATATGCCTCAGGGTAAATATCATTTAGCAGTGAGTATAGTGAGGGAGCTGTAGTTTGTGAAGGAATTGAGTGTGCTAATATCAACAAATGACAGACTAGATTTCTCATGCCCTCCCTCTCTCCCCCTGCTCTCTCAAATGTGAGCGTTGCTTCACTCAGACCCTGCCACACACACAGACTCTGCTGCTGCACAGAGTCTCTGTTGTAATAAAAGTAACTCAAAAGCAATAAGTGCTTGTCAAAAATACATGCGGATGAAATGTAAACCCTAACATGATTGTTTTTAGCTCAACATAAACCCAGAAATAGAAACAGCACAGATGCATAAATAGCAAAGAAGGTTTTATTCCGTGCAGTCCACTGGGCCAAACAGAGGAGTGAAGTGAACGCCTAGCAAATACTAGAGTGTTGCTTTAGTTACCTCATCACAGACAGTGTGCATCTTGTCTTTGTGTACAATACTGCAGTCTCTTTATCTCATTGTTTTGGCCAGATGCTCGATGAGGTTGCAGTTCACCTATGTCCACATGTGTCACTAGAGAGAACTTGGAACTTGTTTTGAGCCCGTTTGATGAAGTAGATAGATATTAAAAAAATGACCAGAGGAATGCTTAAATGGTTTGTATTTACTGTATTTCGTGCTTGTCTAGTCTTGATGACCCCTCCATTCACACTCTGCTGGTGCAGGTAGTCGGAACATTTTGTATTTTGCCAAGGAACACAATGCCATGTAGACTAGATTGTATGTTCTTAGCCGTCCAGGTCATTGCCATCTTCAAGAATGCAGATTAAAAGGTGCATGAATACTTCTTCAGAACTGAAGAAGCATCTTGGATGAAAGGTGAAACGTCCTCAACTAAAGCAACTCCATGTGCCACTATCTACAGTGGACTAGTTAAGCCAGGCACTTGGTCCACCAATGCCGAAGCTGTCTTTTTGCAGATGAGGTCACATCTTCAGCCTTCATATTCCTCAAAAGCAGAGATAACATCATTATTACACAAGTGGGATTCCAGTTTGAGGAAAAGATAGATGGTGTCAGGTTGAGGTGAGTGAGGTACACAGTGCAACATTTCATAACCACATTTAGATATTTCTGTCGCCTTGTCCATTTTTGGCTTCCCTTTTACCAACTTGTTTTCAAAGAATGTCACTTGCAAAGAAATGATGACAGACTGTTTTTGTAGGCTTTATAGTATATAGTTATGGCCCCAAATGGGAGTTCAGCCCCATGTGAGTACCCTTGTGCCACTGAGTCACAGCCACCCCAGGATGACGCCTTGACACACCATGAATGTCATCCATCACAGGGAAAGATTGTTCTTGCCTTATTTTTTCAACACAGTTTCCTTTCACTTCAGTACACATCTGGAGCCTCTGGATACAGATTCATTTTAGGAAATAGAAGTCAGACGGTGCGAGGTCTGAGGAATAACGTGTCACAGTTCAAAACCACATTTGGCTACTTTTCAGTTCATGTGGATAGTGATTTGATGCTTTAAGTATATTGTTATACAGTGAAATAAGAGTTTTGCTCCTTGATTCCAGGTGAGGCTAAGAATAATTTGAAGTACTCTTGTACATTCATCGTGATTATTAATACCTCATATGTTTACATTTACAAAGGCTGATTTTGCTCTGAAGTGGACCAGAAATTATTTCAGCAAATTAGAAGCACCACAATCCGGATGGTGGGAGATCAGAGCAGGTCATTAAAAAGCCTCTCCCTCTCTCTCTCTCACTCTCTCTCTCTCCACTCTGCGTGAGCAATAAAAACAGCATGGATTACACATCTCCACAGGACTGTTTTATTATTGACTTTAGTTTTTTTTTTTAAGTGATCATGGCTATAAATACATACACAAACACACACTCAAATAAGTTCTCAGACACACTGGCACAGACAAGTGGGTCTGGCAGTCAGGCAATTTTGAAAAGCAGTCTTATTCTCTCACTTACCCACTCATGACACACACGCACACACACACACACACTCCCACCTGTGTGTCTGCTTTTTTGAAAGCTTCATGAGCGTCGCCTCTTCAACTGCGTTCCATGGTGTAAAAATAGAGGCCATTATATTGCCTAATGCCTACCTGCCAGCCCTCTATGCTCCCTCCTGTACACGGAGGCTTTTACATGATGAGGTGGCTGACATGTTCCACACATATCATCCATTACCATATGTATGCTAGATGAGACGCAGCCTGCGCAACTTATACTAATGCATGTTTGGTATGCCCTGTGGGGGTGGGAGAGAGAGACACACACATACACACACGCACACACAAGACACTTGAACAAAGAGATGCGCAAACTCTCTCCCATACAAATATAATGGCAGCACTGTAATATGCCACTTGTATTAACGGCAGGATGCTTTTAAAGTAAATAAAAACATTAGAGCTAGTTCTCTGGGTGAGGATAGGACCTGCTACTCAGTGTGTGTGTGTGTGTGTGTGTGTGTGTGTGAGTGAGAGAGAGAGAGAGAGAGAGAGAGAGACTATAAGAACAGGGCAATGCTCTGCGCTGGGGCAGCAGTTCTTCTCTAATTGCCCCTCTAGGTGCCTGTGTGCTGGAGAGATGAACTGAGGATAAACACAGATCTAGAGATGATTAATAGCCAGAGGTCAGGGCGGAGCACAAACAGGCAGAGAGGCTGAGACCTCTCTCCAGCCCTCTGCAGCCGCCAAAGTCTACACACACTAACACACACGTCGCACATCCGGAAAACCCTCCCTTTTTTTCGACAGCAGATCTCTACCTGTGTTTACGCCCACACATAAACATCAAGATCTATCATTGGATTCTTCGTAGTGAAGCGGTGGAGAGGTTGAAGATAAATGAAGAAGCAGACAGAGCAGGTCAGTCAGGGGCTGAGGGTGAAAGGTAAAGTTGAAGGGTGAAGGGGAAGGGTGAGGGTCACGGTGTCAGTCCACTGCAGAGGTCCTTAACAAGTCATGATCGATACATTACCAGAAAACCCAGTGCTCCTCTTTCCTCTGCATCCCTTTATATACAGTATGTAGCTGTAGGTGGTCTCGCAAAGATTTTTTAGGCTGTAGCAGAGAGGGACACATATCTCGCTTCTATTATCTGCTCACTTTGTCTTCTCTGTCCCCTGACAAATACAGACGCACTCAACTCTCCCCCATATGGTTCACTCCGTACACACCTTTTCCTTTTTTTTTTTTTTTTTTTTTATCTCTTGCACACAAAAACATACACGCAGACACAGTCAGAGCGCGGCACATGTTCGGCTGAATGGAGTCAGGTTGGGCGGCCCTTCATTTTTCATGCAAACGGTAATTTAGTGAGACTGCCTATTGATTGAGCGCCGCTTGTCTCCCAAACAATGCCACTTCAATCAGCGGTCCGTGGGGGGGAGGTGGTGGTGGTGAAGGCGGAGGTGGTGGGGGAGAAGATGGAGAGAAGTGGGGTGGGGGTGGAGGAGAGGAGGAGGGTGGGCTGCCGATAGCTGCAGTGACTGATTTAAGAGATGGATAAAAAGCAGATACGTCCCCCGCCCCTGTACTGATTAATGACAGTGGCCAGAGCAGCCCTGGACTATGCATCATGATTTAACCACCAGCCCCTCATCTAAAGATTAGTGCACGCACACACGCACACACACACACACACACACACCCACACTGTAAAAGCACCAACACACAAGCACATATTGTACTGTACCACACACAGAGAGACAAGACACTTAAGGTGTGAAAAGAAGAAAAGGAAATGAAGTAGTGAAAACAAGCAGAAGGAAAATTGAGGCTCATTGTAAAGCTACTGTAAGACTCTGTTAAGTTGGTTCTATTTAATATATAATGACACAAAATGTGCCTTTCAAACATCAAACTCCACAACAGTTCCGGGTGTACAGGAGACAAACATTCGGTACTGCTCAAAACATAACATCACACAGTCTGAGTCCGTCTCTGTTCACAAACTAAAGTCATTTTCTGACAACTCACGAAGCAGGTTATGTGCACAGACAGAGGAACGCGGCTGAGAGAAAAATAATAAACAGGACACTGGTTTTAACGTTATGGCCGATCACTGTGTTTTAAACTTGATAATGGCAATAAGTGAAATGTATATACAACAATAGTGCTCTTTCATAAGATTTGATCTAATGAATTCCCAATTGCACCCCCCAAATTTGTCAGGAAATAAATCTAATTCACAACGCATGTATTGGCATGTATCACTTGCATACAATCTCTCCACTTACATTTAAATATGAAACAAACATTAACAGTGAGTTTTTTTCTCTCTTATATACTGCATTTAACAGTCACCGTATGAGTTTGCCTCATCAGACACAGTTATAATTTTATGTTTTTATTTTTAAAAGATTCAGTTCTTACTGCCCATATGCCTAAATAGTAAATTTAACTTTAAGTTTATTGAACGTTTCAATGGTCCAATAAAAGTAAAATTGTGCAGACTAATTTTGAGAATAACATACGGAAAGAACTGAACTGTGATTCGCCTACGTAAATCATAAAGATTTTAGTAGAACTAAGTTAATAGCATGTTTATTTGAGAGAAAAGGTGTATTGGTTTCGATAACTTCAAATTGTTTTCAGGTTCTCCTCAGGGTTTTATTTTAAATTAAAGTTCGTTTTACAGTGGGGGATTAAAGTCCAAGGGTGTTGCACTTTTTATTTAAGCTGTGGCCCTTTCGCATTAGTCTAAATTATTATTTTTTTTTTCAATGATTAACTGAGTTTTTTGTAAAACACATAAGTGCTTAATTTATTGGGAGATAGACAAAAAAATAGTAGGTACTTTTTAATTAGTCCTTGACATCATGGTATTGCAAAAATTGCAATAATGATTGTTCTACATGTATTGCCAGTAACACTTTCTAGCTTCAGTCCAATAACCAAGTGTTCCTTAATCAGCTCATCACTGATTATAGTGTGATTTAACTTGGACAAACCAAATGAAGCAGAGTGTAACGTCACAATGCAGAAACCCAGAGCACGATGTGAAGTTATGTCGGGGGGGGGGGGCAGTGACTGGAGGTTTGGAGCCCCTCCCTGCGGCTGCTAAAATATTCATCAGACTCCCTGAGAGCATGTCTGCTAATAGTTATACATGGAGCAGGAGGAAGAAGTGAGAAGGAGGAGGAGAGCAGAGGGGTGGGAACGACACGAGTGGAGGAGAAATTGGGGAGTTGAGCGATGCTCCCCGTGTGCATGTCAGCTAATAGTCAAACATGAAGCGCAGAAGAAAGAGAGGGAAGTGAGGAGAGGAGAGGGGTTGTTTAAAAAGACTGCAACTGGAATCACAGGGGATGGACCACATGGAAAACCAGACATGAGGAAGAAGAGAGAAGGAGAAAAGGAGAAGAGGCAATAGAGGAAGAGAGATAAAGATTGAGAGAGAGAGAGAGAGAGAGAGAGATCATCCTTTTTTTCCTCCTCCCCTACCATCACTTGGCCCTCCAAGCTGCAATTCAGATTGATTAAAAGCCCCTCTTGTAATTGTCAGATCTTGTAGGAACCATCTCAGTGTTTGACTGTGTGTTTGGATGCGTGTGAGGAGGGGGTGGAGTCGTCTGTGCGAGCAGAGCAGAGGAGGGAAAAAAAAACCCAATTTCAGTCACGTCAACTAGTGTAAAAGTAGCCACTTCAATAGCTGCAACATCAATCTGAGCTCCCACACCGGCAGAGAAAGATTTTTTGATTTTTTTTGTTGTTGTTGTTTTAAAAATGAGTGGCTCAGGCAGCCAAAACCTCATCTCTGTACCCTACTGAAGAAAGAAGAAAAAAAAAAAACACATACGTGTGCATAAACACACGCTTAGAGCACAGACACACAGTCGTTTCTCCATCATTAAAATGAGAAACGGCCAATGTTGGAGGAGCTGATACCATTAAGAAATTGAGATAAATACAGCGGATGCCAGCTTACTATGGCAACCTCACTACACTAAAGCAGACAGTGACGAATAATATTACTGGGACCAAGCTGCATGCAGACACACACACACACACACAGCACCTTCCAAAAAGGCTCCTTCAATAGATTAATGAGTAATTATCCTAATTAAATGTATCCTGATCGTCCATTGTGATATATGGGTGATTATTATGTTTGAGAGGTGATTAAATGATAGAACAACAGTACAGGGTGAAGAATTAATGAGTGTTTTTATACAGGAACCATGTGGAAATAAGACACAAATTAAAGATTGAACTACCGGTGATTTAATCAATTCTGGACTAATCATGAGCTGCACTAACAGAAAACTTCCACTGCCATTTCATCACAGGTAGACATGTTTGTTCTGCTCTGTTCTTTTTTTTTTTTTAATTAGAGGTAGGGTGATTAATTGGATACAGCAGATTTTTGGTGTTTTTATATCACTCTGTTGATTATTACTTGTGTCAGTTTAGACATTTTAATTGTAAGAAATGGAGCTATAGGTCACTAGAACTTTTTATCCAAAGGTTTATCAAATTCAGTTTAAGCTGAGTATTTTCATTACCACTTTCTTGTGTTTGAATGTCTAGTGTGCAAATTTAGATTACGTTATTTATATGTGGCAGAAACTGAAGATAAAATAATTATATTATATTTTTATAAGTGTACATTCACCTGAAACCAGCTGTTTCTCATTTCCCCAGAATGAGCCTTTGATATTTATAGCAGGAACCGGGTCGGGCCGCTATTTTGGACCACCATGTTTGTACAGTAGCCCACAATGGACAAACTAAACATCTTTTGAGTTGTGATGCTAAATGACGGCTACAAAGTTTCTCCAACACACTTGGAAGGGAAGGCTGAGGTGAGGGATATTCAGCTGCAACATGCAACTTCACCAGTAAAGGTTGCTAAATTTTAAACACTGTACCTTTAATGTTTATTCAATACTTTATAAATACAAACTTATTTGCAGATTGGAGAGGCCGATCACAAGCGTTATTCAGTAAACTTTGATTTAAGCAATTTTGCAACATTAAAACAGTTCTACTTTATCAGATGGAGGTGGTAGAAAAAAAGAAAACATATCAGAATGCTCACTGTATATAAAGAGTATATTTAAAAAGTTTTAAAAAGACAGAACAAGTACATCCTCTGCAAACACATTTGATGCCAAACTGATCCACTGCAGAGCTTTTAACCAAATCAATATATCAAACAGTGCAATTTAGTAGACAGTGATTATAATGTGGAAAAACAAATTATGCAAACTAGAAAATCACATTCCACTAAAAACACACCCAGAGCAGACTGGTCCACTGTTGGCACAGTTACATAAAATGGACTTTGTGACTCTATGTGCATGTGTGTTGTTTTCCACAGTGATTCTTTGCATCGTCTGAGGACATATCTGCTCTTATGACTGGTTGATCGTGTTACTTAGCTTAATGTAAACCAATAAACAAGGGCTAACCTTGTAAGCAGGGTCGATGCTTATTTAAAAGCTGATTGATTAACAGTTGTGATTATTGATCATGCCATGTGACCCAGACACGACTGACAGATCTGACAGGTCATGGTCCGGACTAACACACAGACAGACAAGACAAGACAGGACAAGATAGGACGGACAGATGGAAGAGAGAAGACAAACTATTCATTTTCAAATTGAAATTGCAATTTGAAACAGCCGAAGTAGCAATTTGCATAGTCTGCAATTTGTGCTATTTTTGCTACCTCTAAGCTCATTTAAATAATAATAGTAATACAAACACTTAGAGACAATTCATATATTTAAGTAATCAACCGTTGCATTGGTGTATATAGTAGTTAAAGGTCCAGTTTGTAGATTTTGGGGGCTCTATTAACTGAATTTGAATGACATATTCAACACTGTGTTTTTAAAAATTAACTATCACCTGGAAATTAAAAACAGTTGTGTTTGTGTTGCCTTCTTCTTCAGTGGAGTCAGCCAAACGATTTAGATGGACCACCCCTAGATGCCAAAAAAAACTTACACACTAGTCCTTTACTGTTTTGAGGTAAGGCTCCATCATGTTTTTTAACCTCTTACACAGGGAATATTGAACTGAAGCTGAATCACAAATCAAATTGCTATACCTCTGAAGACTCTGAAAACACACACACACACTCACACACATAGTTCCTCTTCTCAATCATGTACCAACTTCAAGTGATTATTTGGAGTATCAACTGTACAGTACTTGAACCTCTTCAATATTTTTGCCCTAACCTCTATCTCCTGCTCCGCCGCCTGATTCACTTCTGCATACATACAGTTCACAGTGCAGAGCAGAGTAGCTGCATGTGAAGGAGATAGTAAGCAGTAATATTCAATTATTGTATGCACAGCGTCCCCGTCCCGCCCTAAATTGATTTCTTTCAGAACGGGAGGCATCGCTCAGCGCTGACACACGGCCATGTTTCCCCCATCTACCACATCCCACGCAAATTACTCCTCCATCTGCTGTCCCTCACTGCTCTGTGCAGCTACCCCTCTCTCTTCCCTTCTTCCCTCTCCTTTCTTCCCTTTTCTTCTCCTCTCCCCTCATCAACCCCTCATCTTGTCCTCTCCCCCGTCAGAGAACACAGTGGAGCTCAGTGGTTGGCAGCAGAGGCCCCGGCTCTTTTTTTCCCCCCATACACTGCGTTTTAATCTGTCTTTAATCTCTTTTGCATTGTAATAGGAAATGGTTTTTGTGTTTTACTGTTTGATTGAGGCCGCGAGCCCGCCCTTCACCAACGTGGGACTTCGTGTTTAGGAGTGGGAGGTGTTTTCAATTTTGCCCTCGCTAAAATAGTCTTTTATCAAAGAATTCATATCAGTAATTTGATTCTACATATTAACCAGGCTGTTTGTAAGTGGCCTAATAGGAAAACGGATAAGAGTGGGGAGAGACAGATAGAGTCAGAGAGAAAAATTCAAACTGGCTTGTACTTTGGAATAATAATAATAAAAAAAAAAAAAACACTGAATTAAACCGTGGCTGGAGATGTCAACATTTTTCACTGTAATATTCCAGAGACTAGAGAAATATGGATACATAATGGCTGACAAATTCTGTGAATGTGGCTCATCTTTATATAGGGTTTGTTTTTTGTTTTTTACCTTGTGCTGTTGCACGGGATCACTGTGAAAGTTTTTTATCCACTATCAAGTTATACCATCATCATAAAGACCTTTACAATTGTACCTTTAATAAAGCCACACAAAGAAGGAGTGGGCCTAATCAATACTTAATATAGCAGGGCTTATTTTTTTGTTTAGTGTCAACATAGATTCAAAACGCCTGGGCTTGATAGGTCCTGTAACGCTCAAATTGATTTGTTCATAAAAGCAGTGAAATTTTTGATGTTGGTGTCACGTTTAGGGTTTTTTGTTTTCTTTCAATGCCTTATACAGCTGCAGTTAACACTGAGGCAGTTACAGTCTCTGATAGTTTAAGAAAAAAAATCTGCATCAGAATCAGAACGAGAATACTTTTATTATCCCGAAGGAAATTGTTGAAAAATCAACAAAAGAAATCCAAACATGCATACAGTATAAAGGCATGGCTATAAAGGCATGGAGAAACACACATGCAAGTATTCAGTGACAAACACACACATTCACACACCGCTTCCTGTCTCCTATTCTAATTAAAGGGACCTCTCTGCCCTGGGTGTGTGTGTGATATTGACACTTAGCTCCGTACAATAAACTTTATTGGCAAGCCCTGCTTGATTACAACACTAAACTAGAATAACAAGGAATATGGGAGGAGGGGACGTGGATTATATACTAAACAGACATTAGTGGGCCCTATTCAAATACCTGGTGTGCTTTAATAGGACGCTCTAGAAATAGAGGCCTCATGTCTCTGAAAGGAGATGTGTGGGAACCACCAGTGAAATATAGTGCGCACACATTTGAAAAAGAAAAAGAAAAAAAGAAGAAGACGTCACTAAAATATACAGAATAAGAGGAGAAAAGAGATGAATATTGAAGGATGGGAGGAGAGAAAGAGGGATAGATTTCCCGTCATTAATGATCTATGGAAAATCCTCTGTCTATTTTCAGATATACTGTTAATGGCTGCTTGCTGCCATTAAAATCGTTGCTGTCCTGAACTCAGCTATTCACATATTGGCTGCTGCTTCATCTAATATTCATCTACTGGAGGTCAATGGCAGTGGTGGCATGCTTAATTTATATAAACAAATTAAGGGTGGAGAGCAAGAGTTTTCAAAGCAAAGAGCTGAGATTCAAAACAGTATCTTTTAAGGTTCCAATCACAATTATTGCCCATTTTACAAAATATTAACAAAAGAAGACATTTTTTTTGTAATGAATAAAGCTTTATAATTCAGAAAACAGTTATAAGGAGACAGAGTCTGCAGTTATGCCTTAAAAGATAGTGTTGCAAACAATACCTGAAGGCAAAGACTTTGCAAAGGCCTTTCCATCCTGGACATTAAATTACAAACACAACTAAACCAATGATTCACTTGGCAGATGAATCAGAGGGAGGAGTAAAAACCTGATTGAAACTTATGTTTTAATCATATGCATTACATGGAAAATATTTGAATCAAAGGCCCATTAGGTGTTGCTATTTCATTGACTGGTGTAATGTAGATAAATAATCTGAGGCTTCGTGCAGAGGTCACCAGCAGTTAAATGCATTCTTCTATGATCTAACAAAAGGGGGAGAAAAAACAAAAACAGTGATAACAGAGTTGTGACTCAAGAGCAAATGAACCATCGGTTTCTGTCCCGCAGCTTCAACAGTCCCTGATCAGCTCCCCCACTCTCTGCTCAGTCAGTTGAACTATAATGACCCCTACTGGTCCAAAACAGTAATGGTTAGTATGATCATCAGACAAAAGAGCTTCTACCTCATTGTGAAGTTGTAGCCCCCTCCACCCCACCCCAAATTGTGGAAAAAAGATTATTCTCTCTGCTTTCTTTAATATATACTCTTAATTTTCCTCCATGCTCCACAACAAAACTCTGAGCTGTTGTTTTGAGTTCCTTTATTTACTTCTTCACCTCCAATACCCTCCCTTTCTTCCTCACTGTCTCACACTCTCTCTCTCTCTCTAGGCTTTGGCACCTTCGGCAGGGCCTCTCCCACTGGGTGTGTTGGCAGAGCTTGGTGCCTGATTCACCCACAGCGTGCCCTCTGGCTTTAACAGGCTGGCACAAGGACATGGAGCCGAGTTGAGAGACAGGTCCAGGGCAGGAATCATGGAGCTACAGACTGATGGAGCCATATATTAATGAAAGAAAGTTATCAGATGAATTTGAGGTGTAGGTGAAGATTTTAAACCCTTGTGAGTGAGACAGAAAATGTGAGATTTTGAGAGCTGCAGGAATGACGCCGAGGGTGTGAACGTGCGTCTGGAGGAGAACGTCAGAGTGAGACACTCACGCGGCCTCACCTTGAAGAACCACTGACCCCACACACCTTTATTGCATCTCCAATTAGAGGAGAGGAAAGGAGGAAGGGAGATACAGAGAGGGATGAGAGGGAAAGAAAGAGGGGGAGAGATGTATTTCATAAATGTAGTTCCATAAAGAGCACTGACCCAAATGGCATTCAGTAATTCTTCCCTGTGCCAGAGGAGGTGGGATAATCAGAAACTTCATCAAGTTCACTCCTTCCTTCTCCCCTTCCCTGCGTCTGCAACACCTCCTTCTGTCCCACCCTCTCCTGGAACCTCTTCAACAAAAATCCTGTGTAATAACTTCATAACATAGAACGCTGCATCTGGAACACGCATCAAAGAACATCCCTCTTCATCGCTTCATTTTAATTAAACAAGTTTCCTTCACTCATCTCTTTGATCTGCTCCCATCCGAATCAGACTAAGAAAAACAGTCTGACTCCTCTTTGAGAAATATTTGACTCTGAAGACATCTGAGTGGCTGCAGTGGTGAGGTGTTGGTTTTACATAAACAAAAAAATAACATAAGAAAAAAAACCCTTTGTGAAACACTACACTAAAACTACAAGCCCTTACGGTTCACATGAGTCTACTAATAAAAGCGAAACAAATTCCTTTTTGAAGCTGTTCAATAAATTCAAATCTGTCTTCCTGTCGGCAATACATATCAAATCTGTCACTGCTGTGTTGAGATGGATATGGGAGGGCACAAGTCTGAAAGAAAATAATACAATTAAAGTGTGTCTCAAGCGCCAAGTCCCCATCGATCTGATCGCTCCCCCTTTTTTTCAATACACTATGGACTTAACATGGACTTATTCTTTCTTAAGCACAACTGGGACCACTCCCTCCCCCGCGGGCCACTACACTGCCACAATGCTTCAAAAGAACATTTTGTTTATATGTTCAATACAAGAAACATCAATGAAATTATCCAATCATTAATTTCTAATTCAATACAAATTTAATGCAGAGCCACGGAGTAGCCAGCTCATATCCAATACGGATATCTATCCCCGATCACTCAGCTCTGTGCTTCTCACTGCACATACACACACACAAACATATAGATGCACACTTATCAATGAGCCTGTCCCTAAAACAGCCATTCCTCACAGACTGATTCAATACTGTGGAAACTGGAGTGGGGAGTGGGGAGTCGGGGGGTTGGTTTAGAAAATAAGGAGTGGACGGACAGAGAGACTTATTATTTCTTAAGCATCAATGTCAAGGTCGCTTAATCTGCGTGAATTACTCCATCAGTGTTTCTGTTTGCAGTGTTATCCAAGAATAAAAAGCTCACACACACATATGTATATGTATAAGTCTTTTGTGAGTCTGATGGGAGCAACATGAAATATGATTAACTGCCTCCACTGCAACTGAAGAGGTAACACAAGCAACTCTCAGACTGAACCTTTCAGCAGCAGCCAAGTTGCACTATGGGTAATGTAGGCATCTGGTTTTGGTCTGAGAAAAAAAAGGATCTCTGATGTAAATATGTTTCTAATACATGATCATCCATAGCCCCGTCCAGGCCATGTGTTAAGCTCCAGCAAACCGGAGGATGAGAAGAAGCAAATGACTCTTCGCCTAAAGACACACATCAAAAAGCTCAGACTTATCAAAATCTTTACTGAAGTCCCTCATTTCATATGGACATTTGGACACAAATACAGCTATGACATGAAGTTCATGTGTGGCCAATGAGTGACCAAGATAAAAAAAAAATGGATAGATGATAAGACTGTCACTGAATACTTTGCTTAACTTATCACTGTTTTCAACTTCCTCAGCGGGTTCCAACAACCAGAGGAACCTGGCAACACTGTCTCTCTCTTTCTGGGAAGCACACTTGCAAGAAAAAGTCATGAAAGGTCTTCATCCTGATGTTCAGGATGCCACCAGTGGCAATAAATGGGACTGGCAAAACGGAAGATATATCAGAAAATGTCTTCTCCATCTGAGAATACAAATGGACCCATGTATGTACTGTGTGTAAAAGAGATTGTAAACTTTACTTTATGATGGTAACATTAGTTTCCTTGGATTCGGTTAACCTGGGAAACATCTCATGTCCATCCATTTGAAGAGCTAGTCAACGGAACATATCGGAACATACTACACCTGCACATGAACATACAAAATGAAGAGGTAGGGCTGAGCTGCAGGGGTAAAGGGAGAAAAAGGGATTGAGCCATTTTCTCTAGTACCAAATTCTGGCTCTTCTTCATCATGTACAGTTCTGCATTTGAGATCTTGTGAGGCCAGAAGAGGCAGCATTAGTGTATTCTGAAAGGCCCATCACATACACCATGTGCAGGTTGTATGAAAGCTGGCCATGGAGACAGAGTGAGTGGAAAAAAATAAAGACATCACGCTCTTCATGTTTGCACTGGGACATTTCTCAAATAAGCTCAGATCAACAGGCCCATTCAGGGCCAGTCTTGAGATCCATGGCAGGTACAACATTTCTATGCTTGATTCTACAATCTATAGCTCTCTGTTGCATGTGATTAGAAAAATGCGCACACAATGCTATCAGTATCGAATATCCAAAAGGAAATGAACCTGGCTGAGCCCAAACATTCTGTAAGAGCAATATAATACATAAAGTTGTGAGCTGCATGTGTGTCTTTAATGTTAGAGCCTGGTGAGATGACACTAGAGCTTGGGTTCACAGGTCAAGTAGAATCAAACCAGGTAGGCGATTGGCTGATCAGGTCTGGGTGTAATGACTAATCAATGGTTGAATGCATTAGCCTAATCTAATGGGCCAGGTGGGAGAGGACAGCGATAGATGCATGGAACACATGATTGAGCACAACATGCAACAGCAATGCAATCAATAACACACAGAGTGGTCTAACCCCAAGGGGGTCGCCACTACTGGAATGACTTGGTGCACATTCATTCAGGAGGTGCTGCAGATGTGTATACGTGTATGTGTGTGTGTGTGTGCGAATATGTATGGATGGTTGGTTAGGGGAGGACAGAAAAGGAACCAAGCTGTTTTAGTCTGATTGATTGGATTATGAAATGAAATGAGGGAAATCAAAGCCTTTTGTTTCTGGCCAGCACCCTAACACACCTCAATGAGTAGCTATGCTGCATGTTTCCAACAGAGAGAGAGAGAGACAGAAAGCAAAAAGAGAAAAAGAAAGTGATGTAAGTAATGGGGTGTTTTTATGCAAAACTTGAAAAATGAATCTAGATAACACAATAGAGAGAAATGGATCATCAGTTTGTAGAATCAAAGGAAGGAGACAGGTGGCCTCCTTCATACAGTATTTATGGTAGGCCAAGGATAAATGGCAAACCCCCCCCCAACCCTAACCCTAACCCCCCCCCACAACCCTAACCCTAACCCCCCCCACAATACTGTGTGTGAGTTGACCTTCCAACATCACTCAGTGACGAGCATTACTGCAGCAAACTGTATGTGGGTTAAAAGCATTGCTCAGCTCTCGGGTACTACTTTGTGCATTACTGGGGTCATTCACTAATCTAACCCCTAATAAGATGAGATGAATGTGTTTTAATGCAAAATATGTGATGCTGAATAATGCATCACACAAATCTAACACTGGGATGAAACAATTCAAGCCAACAGAATTAGAGGGACTGATTTCTTGAGTTGTCTAAGAGTATTAAAGGGTGGGAAAAGATTGATCAGAGACAGAGACAGAGAGACAGAGAGACAGAGAGAGAGAGAGAGAGAGAGAGAGAGAGAGAGAGAAAGAGAGAGAGAGAGATGACAAGTTAGGGACAAGAGACAGTCAGAGTAGAGGACAGGCCTGGGTCAATACTTGCAGGACATACTGCTGACTCTGCACCACTCAACACACACACACACACACACACACACACACACACACACACACACACACACATGCACACCCTCACAACACACAGACATGTATACAAAAGACAAAGAGAGACATCACACCAATCAGTCAGCTGGTGTCAATATTTCAAGAAGAACACAAGGAAAGGGAGAGAATACAAGTGCATGCGTGTGTGCAAGCATGTGTAGTCAAGTATCGGAAAATGAAGTGAAATTTCCTCCTCAGACATTTTCAAGTTCACTCACATGGAAACTAAACATTTTCCCACTGACCTCTTGACGTTTCTGGTAGTGGATGTATTTTGTGTCTCTATTATTATTGTCATGTTATAGTTCACTCACTCACTCATTTTCTACCGCTTTGTCCACTGAGGGCTGCGGGGGGCGCTGGTGCCTATCTCCAGCTGACATGGGGCGAGAGGCAGGGTACACCCTGGACAGGTCGCCAGTCCATCACAGGGCCACATAGAGACAGACAACCATTCACTCTCACATTCACACCTATGGGCAATTTAGAGTGTCCAATTAGCCTAATCCCCAAATCTGCATGTTTGTGGGCTGTGGGGGGGGGGGGGCCCATGCGCATGCGGGGGGGCCTGCGGGCTCCTTGTGGGGGACCCCTTGTTCCAACCGGGTCACGAGCCCGGGGCCTCTTGCTGCAGGGGCAAGGGTGCTAACCACTACACCAACCGTGGGCCCATGTTATAGTTTAACTTTAAAAAAATGGAATCTGTCTGGTCAAGTTTCCATAGTTACTGCCCTGTTCTGAAGAGACAAGCTTCCCAGCAGTGTGAGCAATATAATGCTGTAATCTTCCTCCTTCTCAGGTGGAGGGAAGTCCACAGAATGACAGCTTGGAAATTTTGAAATTCATCCATCCACTGTCTACTGCTTTAGCCTCCAGGTGAGGATCACGGGGGCCACTGGTGACAATTTTAGCTCATAATAGAACAAAAGGCAGGGTACACCCTGGACAGTTCACCAGTCCATCACAGGGACAACATATAGAGATGAGCAACCATTCACTGACAAATATGGCCAATTTATAGTGGCCAATTAATCTCTGTATGTTTTTGGACTGTGGGAGGAAAGTGGAGAACCTGCAGGGAAAAAACCCACACACACAGGGAGAACATGCAAAGTGCATACAGAAAGTCCAATTTGGAATTCAGACGAATGAAATATTAACAACCATTTCACTTACTTGTCAACAAATTGATTAACAGGTTTACCTAAATTAAACAGACCGGTACTGTGATTATCAATCACTCATTATGTATTTTTAGTAGAACAAAAAAGATTTTTAAACCAAAATGTCTTCTTAGATTTGAATATTTGATGATTTTTTTCTAATGTTTCAGTAAAAGCAACCCACATAGATTAGTTTTTTTTTTTGTACTGTATATATAGTATTTGATGGAAAAATACTTGTATTATGATTTTAAAACAAAATGTTTGCTCTATTTATGAGGGACATAATCTACAAATCAATGAAGAAAAAAACAGAAACACTGGTGACTCATACTCTTTATTTTATCCTTACTAATGTTACCTGGGATCAATATTTTATTTAATCTTGTTTAGTGTCTATCCTTCAGTGCGGAGTGTGCATGTGTGTGTGTACTAAGTCTGTGATTTGGCCTCTCCATCTTTGAAATGAATTAGTGTGTGGTGCCTTATTGAGTGAGGTGCAGTGTTTAAGTGAAACTGATGAGAGATGTGTGAGCAGTGAGGACTGGGCTATAAGTATGTGGTTCAGGTCACAGGTTAATCCCTATTGATTTACTCCACCGTCTGCATATAACCACACAGGAAGACAAGGAAGGAGAGGTCTGATTTACCAGCTACCATGGAGCAGTGATAAAAAAAAAGAAAAAAACCCACACCTTCACATGAACACACACACACACACAGTAACCTGATGCTAAATAGGGACAAGAAAATTAAGTATCATTTAATCTCTAAATAGGTAGTTAAATGTCATCTACTTTGATAGATTGCAGAACATGACCTCATAAGGATCGATGAAAGAGATGAGATGAGTGATTTACACATGAGCGTATTACTACAAAAAAGTCTTTATCATGTGGGTTTAACGTGGAAAAACATGCACCCTCACTTGTCAGGGTGCTAACAGATTTGACTATTGAAACTGTGAAATCACGGTGACCCCCCCCTCAACCCCCAACAGACCAATCAACACCAGCGTGTTTGATTAGAAAACCAACTAACACTCAGACTAGGCTGGTTATATAAACAAGCACTTAACAGTTTCACTCCAAAGCAGGAAAGGTGAAATATTACATTAATATGAACAACTATTAATAATAACCCCCCTCCCTCCTTCCCTCCTTTTCTCTCCGCACCTCTTACCCCATCACTCCTTCTCCCTCCATCTCTATCTCACTCCCTCTCTCACCCAATGCCTCTAATCCTATCATGCGGGCAATAAGTGTATGCACCATGAGCACATTTAATTTCTGCGGTTGGTTTTCAGCGAGCCCAGAGGTGAGCCTTAATAAGGATCAATGGCACTTTATCTGGGACAGCACCCACTTCACAGCATGCAAATTACACAGCAACCCTTAAAAAAAGAAATGGATTTAATTAAAAAATGTAGAACCACAGGCTCTGGAAATTCAATTAAAGGATTTATGCAAAGGTTGGCTAGCTTTTTGTGTTGCAGTTCCTGCTTATATAATGAGCTTTTCATATTAAAAATCAATAGGTAATCTGGGCTAGGGGATCGGCTGCTTATGTACATTTTTGAAATCAATTTGAAAAATAGTCCATCAGCTCTGTGTCACAACAAAGAGTGGGAGGGTGCGCGTGTGTGTGTGTGGGTGAGTGGCAGTAGAAGTGGACTGTTGTGGAAAGGTCTTCTCCTCAGTGAGGGTCACAGAAATAATAGCTCTAAAAGTTCTAAACATAAGAGAGTAAGGAGTGAATTAGACCATGTTGGAAAGAAGTAAGTGAGTAAGGATGTCTCTCTGGCCAGGTTAGTTTCTGGTACTTTGGTCTCTTCTGATCCCTCCTATTAGGAACAGAATCCCCTGGCAGTGAGGGCCTAGCTGACTTTGACCTGTGGCTCTGGGGTAATTTAGTCCAGCACCAACTCAGAGTCAGACATCCTCAGCTGGGGAGACGTCCTAATGGTTTCCCTGAGGTGTCTGGAAGTGGTAGATATAGTTTTAGGCCTATCCTTACCAACAAGTATCAGTCTGTGATAAGGATGGTGTCTTACAAAGAGGTAAAGGTAAAACTAATATGAATTATATAAGGAAAACTACCAACAAGAGGAGTATTGTGTGGCATTAAACAGTCATTCTCAACATGTCTGATCCTTAAAAATGACTTTCCTCCTTCCTCCACTCGTGCCTGTTGTATAGTGGTGAATGACTGACTGCATACAGTAGCAGACTGTCAGCATTTGATTGGTTCTTTATTGATCCAGACACGCTCTCCATCACATCAACTCATCCACAATAAACCATTTACACAGTTTCCCTGCGCAATGGACCGCATCACCAGGCCTCAGGCCATCCCACACGGAGTGTGTGTGTGTGTGTGTGTTTTAATGAAATGGTATCTCTGTGGACAATAATCCCAGTAACAGAATTGGGCAGGAACACAAGTCAATACAGCCAAATGGGATTGTATGGTTTTATCCATCGCCACACCAACACGTCTATCTCTCTCTCTCTCTCTCTCGCTCTCTCTCTCTCTCTCTCTCTCTCTCGCTCTCCCTCTTTCCCTCAGCAGGGAATGTCTGGCAGGAATTTTACAACCATTGAAAAATGATCTAAAACATCAGGGCCTCCTGATGAAATAGGTGCCTCGTCACAGGTTCACTTTGAGTATGTTAACCTCATATCAGCTGTAATATTCTGTTTACACCACTGAGGAGAAACCTACACAGTGTGTCCTGTCAGACTGGGGCTGAACCCCCCCCACCACCACCCCCAAGGAGGGGAGCCTCCTCCTCCTCCTCCTCCTCCTCCTCCTCCTCTACCTCCACCTCCCACCTCCCCACCCAACCCTGTGTAGCTCCTAATCATCCAAGAAGACTCTATTACAAGGGCCTGGCAGCTCATCTAACCCCACAGAGGAGGAAGGGGGTGGGGGTTGGCAGGGAGACTGGGACCTCTGCACCTCTTTTTTCCACATGGTCGAGCACCACGTACACAACACTCGCGTGTCTGCACAGGTTGTCTGGGTGTGCAGCAAAGCTACTTTCAACAGTGTGCTACACCAGGTAGCAGATAGATTATCTGACCTTACATCTGTCTGTGGGAGAGAAATTGATAAAAAAAAAAAAAAGACAGAGGTAATAGTCAGTGTGTTTACATGCCCATTAAATGCTCCGATTTTAGTCAGACTAAGACAACACAGTTTTCTTAATGCCATGTAAACACATTAGTCCAACTAAAATTAAGTTAGTCTTAGTCAGACTAACATACCTGGATAATGCAATTCCATAGTTCTTTTACTCCTGCATGTGCACGCTTAGTCAGACTTGAGTCAGACTTGAGTCAGACTTGGTGTTCTGTGGATACACTAAAATTCCCTCCCTGGTCTTTGACCCAGAAGCTCTCCTGGCTCTCGGCTTCTTTCTCAAGACAACACACAACCGCAAAAAGCAATTCGCAATTTCCTGTCTTGGTCGGACTACGGCCCCTAACTCACTTAAACTGTGCATGTAAACGTACAGTACTGAGTGTTGTGTTCTAATACAGTACCAACCAATAGGGATAAGCCAATCCGATACTTGATCAGTATCGACATCTGTCCAACTGTTCAGTAACAATATACATCTTGCAATATAATTCCTTAAATATCAATATTAACAAAGGCCTCAAAACATATCTAGTTTGCCAGTTATCGTATCAGTGTTTCATTTTAATTATCAACAATATTATTTAGTAATTAGTGCACTGCTGTGGCTCAGCTTTCGTCTCTTCCACTGGGCCATTTGCTGACAACAACATGGAGTCTCTTAGTGCTAATTGCAGCTAATCCATTAGCATCCATATGTATATGGTTAAACTGAGCTCATAAGAGGGCAGCAATAGAACTGGAGCACAGTTTACACATCATTTTATATATTATTTTTTTTATACATTTCATATACTTTTGCTTTGGAGTTTTGTTTGACTGTAAAAGCTGTAAATGCAATAATTGGTGGATTGGTAATATGATTTTTCTACACAATGCAAATACACATCGAGACATAACACATAATTTTACTATGAATGTTTCTCTCTGAACAGATGCATGTAGCTTTCTCTCTAGAGATAAAAAAAAAATAAAAGCACAATTAACTTTGTTTTCAACTGTCAAACAGGAGCAAAACTCAGTATGTATTATCAGATGTTTATCACTTCAAATTACTTTATTGAGTGATTTCAACAACTTCTTTTTTTAGTTGTGATCACATTTTTGGTCATATCACCCCAATGTCAAAAAATTAATATGTTCAATCTGACACTGCAAAATTTCTAAATAGCACATAAATGCTTAACTCAGCACGGACTGAATATAAAAGCAGCAACATCATTTTAACTGAGTCATGTTGCAGGCTGTTTATTTCTTCCTTATGGGAGCTTAATGTTTGTTAGACAGTTGGAGTGTTATGTTTTTGAAATGACTGGTTATATTTAGATGGTAAATGCAATCAGCTAACAAAAGTGTCGTCAACAGATTAGGAGCATAAATGTCATAAAACGACTGTATCGGACAGATATGGAGATATCAAGGTTGTAATGTCGGAATTGGTACAAGACAGTAAAAAAGTGGTATCAGGCCTCCTCTAGCAACCACCCCACTGTGTCTGTTATATGGTAATGCTGATGTCTTTATGTCAGGATCTGTCTCTGGGGTTAACAGCCACAGCAGGCGAGGCTCAGTGGAGGGGGCTGCGAGGAGTCCCACTACTCCTGAAAGAACAACCGTTCCCTCTCATGCGGCCCTGACTGGTGGCGCCTGGTCAAAAGTTCAGCCTGTGCATATGTGAAAAGGTGGCCTGGTGCCCGAGGCAGGATAGTGGGTAAAATAATCATGCTGAAACGCTAAGAAGCAAGGGACAAGGCAAGAAGGCTGATGAAACTGGTCCCCGGGGGGGACTGAAGCGTCTGATTGGACCAAAAGAGTCTCTTAGGCCTGTGCCCATAACACCCTCCCCCTCTCTCTTTCCATCCATTATAGTGGATGATGAGGTACTGAGCCACTGCCCACACGGATCTCCAGTCAACTCAGCACTGTCTGTGCCTATAGTTAAGGTATAGATGTGATGAGTATAGACGGAGCCCAGCTGTTGGATGCCTGAGGGTGCACTGATCATAAGGGAGCTATCAGTCAGTCAACCAAATGTCACAGGGTCAGCGTTACAGTGTGACAAGACAACGACAACTTCACAAAGGTTACAGCCCAACTAATAATTGAAATGAAATTCATTATGTGCTTATTTTTTTTAAAGTGTGTCCAGCCTAAGTTTTGTTCAAAGTGTAAATAATAACTTTTTTTTTACAGCATATACTTGTACATATGATGTGGAACAGCCTGAAAATCTCAGCATCAAACATCAAATCAGTCCAAGTCTGTGTCAATCAAATTTTCAGCATTAAATTGCTACAGCTAAATTGTAGAAACTGCTTCTGCCTTTTGCTCTCACTTAGTTTCTCTCTCACACATACAGTACACACAGACACACACACCACTGCAGGCCAGATCATTTAACACTGATAATCACACCAAAGGACACAGGGAAAACTCCCGCTCTAAACACGCTGAATTAAAGAAACAGGAGTTACAGGCCTGGTCGCACAATCTCCGATAAGTAGATCAAGGCGAGGGGAGGCGAACACGATGTTAGTGAGAGATAGTTTGGCTGATTAAAATGTCATGGCTCTTTATAGATGCCTTTCTCAACTCAGCAAAATGGAATCAGCTCTTTACATCAATAGCAGTGCATGCTGTGCACCCCCACTAAAAGAGAAGTTTCTGCCTGTGACGTAGACATGAAGAATACAAAAATACAGAGAGTAAAAATATAATCTTTAGTATAAGTATATGAAAAAATAGAAGTTTGGAACAAAAGTCACATGCTGATAAGGGCTTTGCATCTTAACTGCGTGATGATTTGATTTGATTAAATGTCTCATGTCAACACAGATTTGATTTTGATCCAGCATGAGTCATGATTGGGGCTGCAACAATTAATCAGTTACTAAATTTACTGTCAACTATTTTGATAATCAATTTTTAGTCATCAAAACGAGCGCTCTGATATTTCAGCTTCTTAAGCTTAAATATTTTCTTTGCTCCATATAAGAAAGAAATTATTAAAACCGAATAACTGGTTTGTGGACAAAACGTGACATTTGAGAACATCATTGTTTGGAGCTTTGCGAAAACACTGTCCAACATTTTTCAACATTTTCTGACATTTTATGGGCCAAACGGATCATCAATTAATCAAAACAATAATTGACTGATTAATCAGTTATGGAAATAATTGTTTCTGGCAGCCCTAGACTTGCATCCTCAGTCTTTTATATTAATGCATGTACATCAATGGACATAAGCTGTCGAATAATTATAACATTTCTTTACAAATGAAATGTGAATGTTCCATCCCAAAAAATCAAAACAACTGCTTAGTTGTACGACTGAAAAATCAATCAGCAGCATTAAGAGGCAAAAATCAGTCATGTGCTGTCACTGCATCAATGCAGAAATGTACATGTCTGCATCGCGATGCAACCTAGAAACAATTATTTTTAACATCACTGCTGCTGATTAAATGAAAGAGAATACAGCGTGATTAATAGAGAAGGAAGTTCATGAACAAGACTGGACAGCAACAAAAGCACTGCACGGCCTGACATCACATGTCCACGCCTTTTCTGCAAAAATCAAATTAAAAATTCAGGACCCCATGTAGCTTGAGGTTGTTTCGGTACTCTCTGTGTTGTGAATTTGTGTGTGTGCGTGTGTATTTACTCATGTAGGCCAACTCTATATCACTCCACCTGTGCTCCTATAAATCAAACCTGTGTTTTAAATGAGAGGATGGTTATTTGCGCAAGAACACACACGGGAGCGATGTGATTGTTTTTTTGGAGTCGACATTCTGCTTATGTTTGCATCCCAGAACAATCTCCGTGGATCCCGCAAGCGTATGCAAGCAATTAAAGCGATACCATCTTCATATCCCTGCAACCAATAACTGAAATAATATCACTGTTTTATTAAGCCCTTAATGTGGGGGCAGAAGGAGTGAGGAGTGGGATTTTAAAGAGGATACACTTTTAGGGGCCTTATCTAGCCCAGATTTAAATAAGAGCAAATGCACTCAGCTTAAGGGTGTGTCTGTGTATCTGTGTGTGTCTGTGTGAACAACTGTGTGTCTGTGTGTGGCCTTTTATCAGACATGAGTTTCAGCTAATCGCTGTGTCAGCACACCAGAATTTAATTACTCGCTCTACCTTTGTCCTTTAATATTTACTAACATCTACACTACATTTAATTAACCAAGAGTAGAAAAGCCACTGCCCCATTCTGGAGGAGAAAGCGCTCTGCTAATTGCATCTCTGTGTGCTCACATCCAAAACGTTACCACCCTTTTTCGTAGACACACACAAGGAATACAGAAGTTTCATCCACCCTAGGCTAAGCTTCCAACTCATTAGATTAACTAAAAAAAAAAAAAAAAACATTTGATGAGTTTCCGTCCAGTTAAAACTGACATTAAAGATGGAAATAAGACAGCAAGTGATGGGAAACTAAGAAAAATGTTAGAGAAGATAAAGAGGGAAGTGGGGAAAAAAAAAACAACAGTGTTTTGTGACAGAAATGGTCACATTGAGCAAATGTTCTGCTTGGCATTTTGTGAAAGGTGCTGAAGAGCACATCCTCACATCTCTCATCCTGCGTCAGAGGAAAGAGAGACAAATGAGGACCTGAGGCCTTCTGTCTGTCAGACATGATGGATCAGAACAACGCTTCCTTAAAACTCCACGCCACGCTGCCTTTCAACATATCACGTCTTTCCTTCAGTGCAAATACTAAATTGATAAACGATGAGGAGAAGCTAATGGAAAGATGTAATAGTCAAACTTTAGCATACATTAAGAGCATATGCAGCCTAAAGGGCTGAGGTCTGCTGTCCACTGAAAAGTCTTAAAGAGCACAGGATGCAACACATATGAAGACACAGTCTTTTAGGCCTAGTCATCTGTTTTGGTTGTACACAAAGGATATTTGTGTATGAGATCTTGATGAACACAAGAAAAGTTTTCAGTTTCATCTGTTTCCTGAAATATAACGTGATAGTTTTAAAATTTTATGACATTGTGTCTTTTCTATTAACTTATTATCAGGGGAACATTTCACATTATTGACACATTCATTTGCAGTATCATGTCTACACTTGGTCAGAAGTGTTGGCTTTATATATATTGGCTTCTTCCTTTAGGGGTCGCCACAACAGATTATCTCCCTCCATCTTGTGACACCAACTGTCCTCATATCCTCCTTCACAACATCCATCTATCTGATACAGAGGTAATTTGCCATAGGAGACCTTACCAAGATCTGTTGATCCAAAAACAATCCATTAACCAACAAAACCATGACCATTTGTCATTACTAAGATCTTGTTTTTTGTTGTATTAAGATTAACAGATTAAGCCAAAAGGACCTGGTCTCTTCTCTTTGGCTGTATTCAGATCTGGTATTAACATATTTCTGGAGAAATCAGCGTTCAGAATGTCTGTTCAAACCTGGCATTAAAATACATCCTGGATGCATCTCCTGTGATCAAATGTGATCTGATCTCACATCTGTATCCAGTCTGACTGTAAAGATTTGTCCGTCTGTCCGCGTGTTTGTGTGCATGAGTCAGCATGTGTCTGCGTCTGTGTACCACGCTGCTGTAACATGAAATAAGCTTTTAACCATTAGTAAAGCAGGTCAGAGGTCGCCAGCTGAGGAGACTCTCTGATCCATCCTGAGGAACGATTGCATTCATGTTCATAAATGTGGCCACATGGGTCCTTTGGGTGTTGTTTATGTGATTAGATCTGAGGGAGCACTCAAGGTGCTTTGGGTGCATTCAGACTTGAACTTAAATCATTCAGGATAGATACTAATACCAGGTCTGAACAGGGTCCAAGTCTCTCTCTCTCTCGCTCTATCTCAAATGCAGCCTGTGAGGACATAAGATCTGAATATATACTCTCAGACGGTTGTTTACAGACAAAGGTGCATGCTAATAACTGAAGATAATGCATCTGAAAGTAACTGGATGAGAGCAGGGTATATAGTAAAAACATATTTGACAGAAAGCGAAATAGCTCAGGGCTCTAGAGTACATGACTGCACAGGATAAGAGAAATCAGTTTGTGCCGTGCATTTACAGTAACTTAATAGTCACCGTACACAGGACCTGGAATATCGCCTGCCCTGGTGAAAGGATAGGGGAATGTGCTGCTAGAGTTAAATAAACAGTGACAGGAGGAAGAGGAAAACAAACCACAGAATATCTCTCTATCTGCGTAACCCAGACCCTCTGTCTGAGCCCTCAGCACTCAGCAGATCAACTCCTCTCTATCCTTTTCCTCTCCACTCTCCCAGGAGCGTGCCAAAGTAAATATGTAGACAGCGTAAGGGACACAGAGTCAGGAAAAAGAAGATGGTTCTACTGTACAGTGTGGTAAATTCACTGACATGTTTCCCATGTAGGAGAGTACAGTAGTAGGGAATGAAGGTACCAAATGTTAACCAATCCTTTCTGATGATTAGCACCAACTGTAACGGCAGTATGAAATGTATCACGCTCCAGGATGATGATCTTTCAACTTGTTTTCTCCCAGGAAGAGCTGATACGATATTTAGCACAGTATCAGTTCAAATCACTGTGTCAAATATGAGTAAAAGAAAAACATTAAATCCCGTCTGATCCAAAAAAAAACCAAATATCCTGTAAATGGTTCAATAAGCAAAGGCTTTAAAGAGAGTCGTATTCCACCAATGTATTGTGACCAGAATCTCAGAGACATATGCAGTGATCATTAGAGCTATGTGGACTGAGCAGGTGAGTGTCATTTTGTAAAAAGATCAGACTGTATCTGTAGACACTCAAGGATTAAAAAAGGTTGGTTGGTTGTTTTCAGTAATTTTCTCTTCTTACCATGGACTTGGTGAAAGGTCTGGCCATCATGAAAAGAAACGTCATCAGCCACCAGCTCCGGTGTATTGAGGTGTAAATCATGTTCCCAGGATGCAGTGCGTTGGAGGTGACACCGTGAGGCGAGAGGCGGCGGTGGAGCTCATTGCTGAAGAGAATGTTGCAGAGCTTGGCCCGATTGTAAGCCAGCATGGACCAGTATTCCTTCTTTGGTGGAGACAGCAGGGCCAGGTCCACCTTTCCACATGAGTCTAACAGGTCTGTGAACCTGAAACAAAGTCCGGATCAAAAGTAGTAAAAGGGTGTGTGTGTGTGTGTGTGTGAGCATATGCATGCTCATGCATGTGCATGCACAGATGTGCTTTGCTGGCTGCATACAAATCAAAGACATGACATGATGTTCTTTAATTGTCTGCGACTGAGCTGTTAAACTCCAGATGTTTGACAAGGCCCCTTAAACATTACACTAGTCATCATGTTATTATGCAGTCACACAATATTATTAAAATACATGGCTGAAAACTGTGTGTGTGTGTGTGTGTGTGTGTGTGTGTGTGTGTGAGAGAGAGAGAGAGAGAGAGAACGATAGGCTCCAAACTGGCATAACACATCCTACATATTAATCCAGTCATTAGAAAACAACCAATCAAAATGTCACCTGGTTTCCTTGTTGTGATTTTACAAGCTCGCTGCCTCTTGTTTACTGTCGCCTTTCGCAACATCCTTGCTTGGCTAAATTACAACATCTGCAGGCTTTTCATTTCATGTGCTGCAACTTCATAACTACTTTAGCAAGTCGGAAATGATAAATCAATTGCCTGAGCACCCAATTGAGAATTTTTTCTTCTTAATTTGCTCACATTATACTAAAGTTACATTTGAAAGAGGCCTAACAGTGAGATTACAGTTGTAGAGATCGGGTGATCTACTTTTTTTTTTTCTTTTGGCTTCTCTCTTTCTATTTTTTACACCTTCCTGACACAACCCTCCCATTCATCCATGTTTGAGACAGGCACAAGGAGACCGCGAGCTTAGGTCAATTTAGAGGTAATATCATTAATAATATTATCTCACATTGTTTGACCAGATCTGATGTAGTCCTAGGGCAAAGTTAACCTGTTCTGAGCCAATTCCACTGTAAGCCCCAGTGGTGGAAACTGATAAAGTGTCCAGCCATTACCGGTGTGTCCATCTCTCCCACCTCTGTCCCTTACAGGTCAATACTTTACCAGCGGACAAGGAGCTTAGGGAATATAATATGCCACGAGGTCAGGGGTCATGCAAGCTAGAGAGGGGAGGCTAAGTGACTAAACGAGGAAATCAGCAGAAACTGAAAATGGCACAAAACACAAAAAAGAGGAAACTTAAAAAGATGTAATATAAGTCTGGAATGAGTTGGACAGACAGGAAGATTTAATATGAGATAGTATCGGATTCTTCTGCCTCTATCCTGTGTCAGTGTGTAACTGACTCCCTCTGCTCTCGCCTAAACCCTCTTTGAAGGAGTTAAAGCCACTGCTGCTTGCATAGGACAGAAGGAAAGGTGAGTATTTGAGTCCTGGTGGCAGACAAGGAGAGACAGAGCTGCAAAATGTACACTGGACAAAAACAAAAAGGATGAAAACTTAAAAATGTTGTTGGACCATATTTAATTTTGATTATGCATATGCCGTAGCATTGTTTGGATAAGTAAAGTCACAAGCTTCAATCCACAGGTGCATCAATTTTCCTTCTTTTGGAGTTCAAACTGCTGTGTTCAAGCTGTAGAGTGTAACTTTTAAATATAAGAAATGTCTCACAAAGATACAAACAGAGATATGTCAAATGAGTTGACAAGGCTGTTTAAGCTCCACATGACCCTCTCTGTGTTTCTCAGTATTTAAATTTCGTGTCACAGAGTGACATTCCTATGCTGCACACAGGAACTGATTTGGGTTATGTTACATATATGAAACGTTTCAGTCGAGAATTTATTGTGATTAAAAAATCTGGTTGTTCAGCAGTTTGACAGGATTGAAGGTGCTTCCTGTCCTCACCCACCGCTGCACTGCTGCTGTATACACAAATGCTCCCTCAGTCAAGGTCTGACAGTGTTGACTGACAAAGCCCATTTTCATATGAAGGCATTAAGCCAAATATTACAGTGTGTGACTTTTCCATTTTTTTGGCTAGGCAGTGTATATATGGTGCATATGAGGGCTTGAAAATAAATCAATATTATATCTAAATCATGACTTGAGACAAGATATGGTCTTGGATTTAGGATATAATGGTTTTAAAGGCTGTTGCATTGATAGTAATCATATTTATTATACTGAATACATTTGTAAAATACACCAAATATTACAAATTACATAGAATTGACAAAATTATATTTAAAAGAGTCAGTGAATAACACTTTAAATGATTTGTGTTATAGTAATAATTGACCATATTTATAGGCAATTTAATAACACGTAAATATCCTTCATTTAACATGAAAAAGCCAAAAAAAAAAAAATAATATAGCAGGTTTTATCTGAAATGAAAGGTAATAACTGTTTTTGCGAGTTGTAATCCATGTACTAAAGATCGACTTATCCAGGGTGTACCCCGCCTCTCGCCCTGTGTCAGCTGGAGTTAAGCACCAGTGCCCCCCTGCAATCCTCAGGTGGAGGATAAAGCGGTAGAAAATGAATGAGTGAGTGAGTAATACAGATCATAAACAGTGTATATTATATTTTAAGAGTGTATTTACAGTGTATTGTCACTCACCTTTGAGAAGCAAAAACATCTCAAAAGAAAACTTTTCATGGGTCTAGAGAAACAACCTGTGTGCTGCTTTCTATCCCCATATACGAGATATGGCGGGTTATAAAGCCGCACACAGATCGTTGTTATATATAGTTGTGATATAGTCTAAAATATTGAGATATTATTTATAAGCCATATCTCCAGCTCTGCCTTTAAGTTTTACAAAAACATTGAATTGATATAATGATTATCAATATAATATCATATTATGATAATATCAATATCATGATAGGTTTTTTCCCCCTATATCGCCCAGCCCTAGTGTGTGATATTTTTTTACACCATCAAAACCTGTGTGAAGTCACTGTTCTTACTATGAAGGAAAAGTCCCGCATCAATCACATTCTGTCAATACTCACTTCGTGTGATGCTTTCTTTCAATAAATGTTTCCTTCTCCCTCTTCCCTTCCTCATACTTTTCCTGCTGCATGTAATAGCTGTGTGACCCCAAGTGAATCTGAGTGTCAAAACCATCCCCTCTGCTGCTCCCCCCGTCCTCTCATGCATGGCAGTCCGTAAAACATAACTCATACGAGGGTGCCTGTAACTGTGCTGCTGTTTGATCTGCTAGAATAACTCTGCGTATGTTCTCCTTGTCTCAGGTCACTCTGCAGAGCTCCAATCAATCACTCTGCATGGCCGTCTGACTGAATGGAACCAGGATCAATGTCGCGCGCACACACACAGACAGAGATCTTGGACTCACAGATCACACTGAAAGACACTACGCTTGTCTACAATATGACAGGAAAAACAGAAGTCTATATAGAGCAGAGTTGTGTCAAAAAAGGAAAAGAAAAGAAAAGAAAAGAAAAGAAAAGAAAAGAAAAGAAAAGAAAAGAAAAGAAAAGAAAGGGGCTGAGTCAGAGGGTCACACAGAAAGGAGCAGATACTTGATCAAAGTAAATTTTAGCTGATAAGTCCATCCATCATGTTGATGATACGTTTAATTTATAGCGACAGCGTGTGGAGTGAAATGAGTTTTCAGTGAGTGAGGCTGTCATGTTTGACAATACACATTAAGCCTGATCTATCAGTTTGTAGTGAAAACTACCCAGTGTAGCGGATATAACAGCATGAGTGGAGTTGAAGAGTTGTTCAATTGGACAGTGTAGTTTCAGGATATTGCGGCTTAAACTCCATCAGTGTAACTGTAATATGATTTAACTGTGAGTGCACTCTCTCAGGGGTAATTATTTGCAATTTGGCAACTTGTACAGAGCATTTAGATGTGATGAGAGGTGCATTAGAGACAGTCATTTCCACAGACTGGGTCAGGACCCCCCTCAGATGAGCCATGGCAGATTTATTTTGGGACGCCTAATACATTTGTTGAATTCTTTTTCAACACGGATAGTTCAGGTTTTCCGAAACAGGTACTGACACATTATGAACACTGACTTCACTAAGCATGTTGCAGAGTCAGCCAGTGTTTCTATGATGAACCAGCCTGGGACCTGGTCTCAGACTCTATTGTCCAAGTGTAAGGGCAGTTCACACTAAATACTTCTACAGGTTAAAGTGTCACACTAGGCACTTTAACCTGTACAAGCTGTTATTTCATTCAACAAAAATGTCTTAAAACATACATGTTTCCTGTTTTTCCTGGATGCGGTCCAATAAAGTGATTGAGAAATAATTATACTGCATTGCTTAAACAACAAATCTAACAGTGGCTGAAAACTTTTGCACAGTATTGTATTGTGTTGAACTGGGGGGTGGGGGGGGAGAGAAAAGAAGAATATTAATTAACTAATAAATAAGGTATTTAGGATGATATCATTTCTATTTAAAGAATACAAAGTTCATGATTATTAGAATTTAGGTTTTTCTTTTTTTTTTAACTTCAGCCATGTTTTGGGCTGCATTTGTTTGTCTGGTTGTCTTTTTAAGCAGCATAACGATTTGGATGTGGGTCCTGGTACAAGGAATAAATAGTTACCTCCTCCAAGGATGTTATGTTTTCAGCAGCATGGGTTTTATCCGTTAGTTTGTCTTTTCTTTTAGCAACTTCCTACTTTTTTTTGTTTTTGACTGATCAATCTGAATTGTTTGTGATAGGTAGGTGATCACACGTGTTCCTGTTAAATGTTGGTAAGAATGGCATCACAAAATAATGATATAATTATCAAAAAATCCCTATCCCTTATGATGAAAAAGACTGTAAAGAAAATAATCTCCCTATCAAAACTCATCATATTAGAGCAAATTGTTGATGCAGGATCAGACATCATCAGACTAAGGTTCATGCAGATCTGACCAATTTAACTGTAACAAGTTCAGATGTGTATGCCTCAGCAACATCTTAACAGCATATCAGGATGAATTTTGTCATGCTTATGTCAGATGGTAATCACTATATGCAGGTAAAGGTCTATACAAGATCAAGAAGGTCTTCTGGATCCACTGGATCAAATTGTAAAAATGTCAGTTGCGTCTTTGTAAAGCACAGGTGAGAAAGTGTTTGCAGAGGTTTGTGCTCTCTGGGTGATAGTGTTAGGTTTTGATAGGGATCTGGACATGGATTTAGATTAAGGATTTAATTGTTAACCTAGTGAGATAGGAGAGTGTGCTGACACTGTGAGAAATTGAGCAGCCTTGGCAGAGATTTGTGTTCCTTCTGAGGGAGAATGTTTTTATTTTAAATCCCATCTGAAGTGAATCATATTTTACTAGTCTTCTGTTGGGAACATGTGACACAAAGGTTGTCAACCAGGCAAGCTCATTGACTTTACCTGTGAGACTCTGAGGACACCACCACAACACGGGCAGGAGCCGAGCGTCGCAGCACATCCTGTAGGCACTGGACGAGGAGGAAGTGACCTAGATGGCAGATCTGGAAAGTGGACTCCAGACCGTCCTCTGTCAGGCTCCAGGGTTGAGTACACACACCTGCATTACACACCAGAATGTGCAAGGGCCTGGGGGGGGAGGAAGGCATAAAATAAAACATGTTTGTTAGTGAGTTAAGACGGTAAAATGATGAGTTAAGAGAGACTGGGAGAAAAACACACACACAGACCCAATAAAAGAAGAGCAGCCGAAGCTGACAGGGTTTCTATTTTCAGAGTTCGGTTGACTCAACAGGCCTACAGAGACAGAGCATCAGTAATGTTGATATAATACAGAGGTTTCCAGTGCAACTCCCCATGGCACGACAGGTAGTGAAGATACTGAATACAGCTGGCCAAGAGCCAAGCGCAACAACACATTGAAAAGCAATCTCAAACCATTTCAACATGACACGAGGCTGGTGGAAGTAATGGGTGTTGATACAGGCTCTGCGTGACTGCTCTGAGTAGCCAAACCCACCAACACATCGACTCAGAGAGGCTGAGCTGAAAAGACCTGATCGAAAGACACACACAGACAGACAGACAGACAGAAGTCATGATACTCTCTCCGGCCTGTTGGATTTCTGTAGGTTTGATTACATTGTCATCCCTTTGATAATCTGATGCAGTGTCACAACATGTATTTCAATCCACAGTTACATTTTTCGCCATGGTCTTGAATTTAAGCCATTGTTAAACTTGTGTGTTATGTCTTTGTTAGCATACCCCAAAGACCTTCAGTGGAGATAAGGTCTGGTCTCTGTGGTGAGCAATCCATGTTAGTTAATTAATTAGTTACTAGTAATTAGTTAGTTATGTTAATTAGTGACTAGCTCCATACCATTTTCTTTCTTTTCGATACCAATATAACAACCATTTCAGTCTGATGCATATCA
Source organism: Brachirus orientalis (assembly GCA_016785285.1). Lineage (NCBI taxonomy): Eukaryota > Metazoa > Chordata > Actinopteri > Pleuronectiformes > Soleidae > Brachirus > Brachirus orientalis. Next base: position 681,203 of record JAFBJR010000112.1, on the reverse strand, counting down.
TTTTGAACCTCTTTTAAACTACTAAGCAGTTAACAACACATTTTTTGCTGATGCACCAAGCCATAAATTTTGGTGTCAACTATACAACACAGTGATTCCCAAAGTGTGGGTTGGGACCCACAGACGGGTCGTGGGAGATTTTTTTGGAGGCCCCAAACAAATTTACAGAATTTTCCAAACCTTTTTGTTAAAAATGTGTGCGTGTGTATTTTAAATAACACATAAAAAGATTTCATGTATTTACAAAACATCTCTTGGAAATTATTTGTTTACTAATTCAATTCAATGTGATATGAGATGTTACCGATATGACTGTAAATCAGTCACTACATTATACACAAATCTCCTCTTGTCTTAATATACCGTATATTGTGATTTGTGTCACAATTCACCTGGATGAACCCACCTGAGTGTCAACAATTTGATTTTTGAATCTTTGAACTTCAGAATCTCCTTTAAAACAGAATCAATCACAAACCCCTGGCACACTAGAGGCAGGCTTCAAGCAGTGATGACAAAAAAGATACATTTAGCAGCTTTTGTATACATCCAACATGGTGGCCACCAAAGAGCAGCTGTCTTTTCAGTTGGTTGCTGCTTCCATTTCAAGCGAATTGCTCCACGGAGCCCTGCTGGGCAAAAGTTGTTAGACACCATTACTAGATAGCCATGGCTCCTAGAAAACTATGCCAAGCACATTTATTGGTGAGTTTTTCATTGCTCTGAGGACATCATTCGGATCATTGGTCTGATTGGTTGTAGGTCTATCAAAGTGTGTACAGAGGCATTTTGATTTACAGTATGTCCATTGGACATGTCTCTTGGAAGTGGGAGGTGACTACACCCTTTCCAGAATCATAATTAAAAAAAACAAGATTGCAATACAGTCTGGTGTTACCTAGACTAGATCACGATAATTTGGAATCTTTACAAAGTGGGCGCCCATACAGAAAGTTTGGTAAAGACTGATATAACACATACTCTGCTGCTATAAAAAAGAAATAAACAGCATATGTTTAAATAGGCCGTGCATAGTGAAGCATTTATGTGAAATTGAAGGGTTTTCAGACGACACTGCGTATCATATTGGCTCATCCCCATAGTGAACATGACGTCTCATGTTCCCATTCTTTCAGCTGACCTTTTTTTGTGGCACATAATGTTGCTGAACCTAAACTTGACCAAATGAAGAAATGCAAGATCATAATACTGCCCCCACAAGCTTATACTCTAGAGACCGAGCACAATACTACTACTGTACGTGACTTTTTTCACTGGGCAGTGTATAAAAAAGTTAGTGTTTTTATTCAAGGCCATCTGAAAAAAGCATATGATTTAGCACACCCAGGCAAACATTTCTATTCTTGCAGATACTGTGTGGGCAAGCCAGTAGCACTCCAAGCTTGCATATGCTACTAAACAGAGATTGCCTGATTGGTCAGGGCAGTGAGAGATCCTTGTCGGTGACAGCGTCGCTCCAGCGACTCGAAACCACAGTAACACAGCCGAACAATCCAAACACACCCCACCAATTTTTAATTTCTTCCATTAGAATTAATTATGAGGCCGAAGGCAATTTGTGTACCCTGTGTTTAAGACTGCCTACTGGATTAATTAAAAACTGGATGCTGGAAAATTAATGTGTGAATTGTTATGCCTTGCTATAATGAGCCATCCCATGCTATTACATAGGAGTGTACTGTACAATCACCTTCAGGCCTCCAAACACACAAGGTTCATTAAAGAGCACATACCTACTCACAAGTCGACTTAAAGAATGCCGACCTTAGCACATTATCAACAGAGCACACACCAGCAGCAGGATATATTTATTTTTTACTCTAAATGTAGCCAAGAAAGGAAGTGTGATTTCATGGCTTGGTAGAAAAAAAATATGTAAATGAAAGGCCTTTGTGACCTGAACTTAAATTTAATAAAACTCGATAGAAAAGAAAAATGTTGTGATGTCAAAACTGCTCTCAAATTAAAAGCAGAGACCTAATGACAGTTTCCCTTATAAAGTGTGAAGTGTATACACTGTACATACAGATGAGTGGGAGATATTGGATCACCAGATTTTAAGTCTGATCCTTAAAATGTATTAACATACAGAAAAAATAAGTTACTGTATGGTTGTAAAATACATATCTATTGTAAATAGTTGCTGGTTGACTTGCTTAAAATATGATTAAGTGATTCAGAAATGGCAGGAAAAATGGTCAGTTATGGTTATGTTAAGCACAACTTTTTGTCAAATCTTATAAATAAATCTGATAATTCTTACCACAATTGATATTGTGAACAAGGTCATGTTTATCTTTAAAATGTGGGTCTCAAAAAGTTTGGATAAAACTCATATATATGGATGACATGAATGCCCTACAATAATAAATCCCAAAAAATCTCAACCGCCCCCTGGTGGCTGGGTGAAGTAAGGGTCAGGATAAGGTCCCAGCTATAAAAAAAAATGTGAAAAATCATGTGAAAGGCATGCATTTTTTTCTTCAGATAATTTTTGTTCTTTTATACATGTACAACAAGTCTCTCTTCAGATGAATCTGGTTTTAATTTGATGCGATTAAAAAACGGTGAAAGGTCATGGTTGACGGATTAGGGATGTTTATGATTAATTAGTATGTAAACTGCCATTAAGAAGGTTAAGGTTAATGTTAAGGTAAAGGAAGAGTAAAGTTAAAAACAGGCAGTAATACAGTAATACAGATGCCAACTGCCTTTAACAGAAGAACTTGCATGCTATGTAAGTAAGATTTATATCAGCAGAGGAGGCGCATCAAACAAAAAGTAAGGTGATTTGGATAAGTCGTCATCAAAGTGCTAGAAACCAAATGTGAGGAGAGATAAATAAGCACCTGAGCTGCACCTGAGCTGCACCTTCACCGATGCATAACTTGGGCAGAGATTCTACTGCTAGAGATTGTGGACCAGCCACTTTCAAATGCATCTAATGTAAATTGCACTGACTGCTAATATCTGTGTATCCCAGGAACATCTGTGTTGTAAAAAATCTGCAAGATGGCGGGCCCAATAACTGGGTTGTTTTTGCTTCATTTTAGTTTTCGGGTAAATGTATCCATCTTTATCTACATTCTATAAAGTACATGCAAAGGAAAACTCTGGATGCACATGAACTTTTGACCTAACCTTTCAACCATTGTAGCTGTTGATTTAAACTAGTCTTTATGCCATTAACAGCTCTAAATGTTTAAATTGCTTTCCTTATTTGAAACCTTACACTGGAAAGAGAGAAATGGCTAAAAAAGAAAAAACAAAACCTGTGTCACTCAAACTACGCAAAAATATTTGTGATCAAAAACTCCAATAAGCAACTTTCCTCTGGCCAGCAGAGCGATTTCCCCCACACAGCTACGATGGGCCTCAGGTGAGTCTGCTTGTAATGTAAAAGGCCTGTTAATTCAACTGCCCACCAGTTAGTCCCTCTCTCATAAGCACAGGTCTAATGAATGTCTTTAATAGGCCTATTGCTGCTCACCACAGTCCCACTCTCCACATTAAGACCTAACACAACACTGTGTGCACGGTGCAATCTCAGCGCTGGTCAAACGAGGGTGTTAACTACCAAACTGGGAGACATCAGTTTATATATTTACTTTAAATAACCCCCCTGGGTATGACCCCTGACCTCTATGATAATGTGGGCCAGCAGAAGATATTGCCTGTGTGAGCTGGGCTCACACTATTGGTCATTAACACTGCACTTTATTGGCAACAGGAAAACTGGCGCAGACAATATAAATAAGTGTACACCACTCATCCGGCTCCATATTCACACACACACACACACACACTACACACTGGTTTCCATGACGTCAGAGGATGTTGCACTGATTTACATTAATTTCCTGGAGACTTACTCTAACCTTAACCAAAATTACTAGTGCCCTAACCCTAACCTTAGCCTAACTTTAAAACATGTCTTCACCTTAAAATGTCCACAACATAAAGAATATCAGGTACACACACACACATGCACACACACACACACACACACACTAGAGATGTGTGAATATAAAGTAGGCTAGCTAATGTTACTAAGCTAATGTAAATTGGTTTAAAAGTGGACAAATATGTGTTTTTCTATGGCTATTTTGAGGCAGATTTTTCTTTTACCATTTTCCTTCCATCTGATAAAATATAATAGTTTACTAATAACCTGACTGTATGTTGCTTTTTGTTAGCCAAGAATGAGAACCCTTCTATACCTATATCAGGAGCTGGGCCAGTTCACCATTTTGAACCACCATGTTACTATGGTGGGCCGTGCCCATGATGCTAACTAAAGGCTACATAATTTCACCAGCGCACTTGTAAGGAAAGGGTAAGGTGAGGGACATTTAGCTGCAACATACAACTTCACCAATAAATGTCACTACATTTTCCACTCTGTACCTTTTAAATGTGAATTATAAAAGATAGGTAACCAAATAAATAATATCTGTCAATAACAACTACAAAATGGCAAAAATCGGACTGAATAATTGGTCAAACTCTGATTAGGACTGAAAGGTTATTACCGGAAAGAGTCAGTTGTGTGTGTTTGTTATATATAAGCATTATATTGATATAAATTGAGTTTTCATTGCACAAAATTTATTTTGCCATAATTGTTTTCATCACACTGACCTAATATTTTTTAATAGAGACAATGTTTAGAAACTAATTTCTAACAACAAACAAAAAAAATATAATTAATGCACTACATGACACTGGTCATCATAAGAGAAAACTTTATATAATAAAGTTTTAGTGACATAGAAGCATTTCTTTCTTTCTTTCTTTCTCTTTTTTAAGAATTAAAATGTTAACCAAGTGGCAAAAATGGGCCTGTCAGCCTCTATTCTGGCTTGCATTTATTTATACCAGTCACATATTACAAAGAATATGCATGAAATGGGAACAGGATAAATGTAGTTTTAAAAAATAACAACAAAACCACAGGTGAAAACAAATTGCATGTGTTAATTACAAACCGTTCAGTAGAAACTGTATTACGAGCACTCTGTCAGCACTGTCCTACATCAATTACATCCCAATAAAATTGCACTGCATTCAACAATATCAATATCCAGGTAATTTCATTTCAAAGGACAGGCAATTAAAGCAGAATTGGGGTCAACGGAACACAGAGCAGCGTGAAAGCCACTGACTAAAGCACTTAAAAGCAAGGGAGTAAGAAACGAGAGACGGGAGAAAAAGGAATTCTGATTACATTTCACCTGTCAATGACACGCTGCAGGAGCATTATTGTGGGCATGTGTGTGTGTGTGTCTGCGTGTGTGCGTGTGTGTGAGAGAGAGACTGTGTGTCTGTTTGTCTCTGTTTACAAAACTATGTGTATATGCTTCTATGCACACAAATGTCCATGCATGTATGCACATAGGTGTGTGTGTGTGTGTGTGTGTGTGTGTGTGTGTGTGTACACTCCCGGGTGTGTTATGCCTGAAGACATACGTGCAGTAATAGAGTGGTGGTAGAGTCAGACAGCTGCCCAGTGCCATTCACAGCTCAGAGCTCCCAGCCTCCACTGTGCTCTGTTCGCCTTCTGATGAGAATTAATGTACTCTGACGTCCCCTGGGACTCCCCCACTCCCCCCTAACAGCACAGCTAATGAAGAAATACAACCTTGCCAAAATACTGAGGTGGAGAGAGAGAGAGAGAGAGCGACACAGACAGAGACATCATGAGAGAGGAGGAAAGTGAGGTGTTTAGACAAAAGAAAAACACGAAAGAATGCAAAAAAAAAAATGCAAATACTGGGAGAGTGATTCTGGGGGCAGTGGGTAAAGAAGAGGTCAACCTTCAGTGACCCTGTTTGGACCTGGTATGAACATGCATCTTGGGTGATCACCATCGGGTTAAATACAAGACTGAACACTCTCGATCTGTCCTGAATCTGTCCTCAGATCTGACCACAGAAACCACATTAGGATTAGGGATGAGCACGAATACTCCATTCTTTGATTAGACAAAACAACTGATATTTAAAAATATTTTATCAATGACTCCAAAAAACAAATAAATGAATCTTTCTAATTTGAGGTGCATCTACTACTACTACATGTGTGTTTACAGAAGTGATAAAAATTGACGAGATTTCTTGAATGCATCTCGAAGCCGCTCCTCTAAGATCAACACACTGGAGATCCCGCAGAAATTAGAAGAATTACCAGGGTCTATTTTTACTAGCTCTCATCCACTGAATTTTAAAATATTTGAATACTCTAAGAATAATCCCACTGAATATTGCTTGAAATGCATGTAGCCACATTCCTGACTAGGACTGTCACTTTTTATCCAAAAATTGGATACACATTCGAAACTGTGGTGGAACTGGAAACCTTAAAAAAATCCATGTGTGTTCATAATGAACAGCCTAGAGGCACATCATACTGTCTGAGCTAATTAATGCATCATCCATCAGACGGGACTCTGAATTACACTCTGTAGCACTTTCAGTTTTTATTCAGAGATGAAAAGAGATACTTTTTTGTAGCCACCACCAGTTTATCAATACTAACCACCTTTCTAATGGTTAAAACTTTTGTTTAATTTTACGGTAGAGCACTTCTTGTCTCTTTTGTCTCTCTCACACACACATACAGATAACACAGATTAATACATGCACACACACTGACAGAAGACACATCTCTATGGTCAGACTCATCAAAAACATCATTATGCTCTTGCAAACAGTCATGATGTCATTTTAATGCCAAGTGTGAACAGACGTACTTAGTGCTGTCCACCTACAATCACATCACTGAGGACAGATGTTAATTCCAAATCTGAACAGGGGCCATTTTGAATGGGACAGGCACATGTTTGAGACTGAAGCAAGCTACAGAAGTGAGGCAGGGGGGGGGGGGGGGGGCACCATGAGGTTTGGCTGTGACCCAAGACACGTGTCCTGGACGGCCATACCCTGCCTATGGGCTGCTACGGGCAATGACTGCCCTGCCTCTCCCCAAGGGGCTCCCCTGACACCACTACACACACGCAGACACACACACAAACATCCTCACAAAGGTACACACGCACGAGCGGACAAACAGTATGGATGACAGATTACTTGACCCCAAAATAGCAACTGTGCGACCAGCCACAATACGCAAGACACATGCTGTAAAAGCTGACCACCACAAAATAAGTGTGATAAAGTCTGGTAGTTTGTTAATCAATGTCAAGCAATAAGACAAAAACACACACACACACACACACACACACACACAGACTCCCGGGGCCTTGTCCATATGGTGTCCATCAGTAACATTTGGATCAGGATATTCATTGAATATTGTGTGCTCCAAGTCACAAGTAATCATGATACAGTGATCAGCCTAAATACAAGACCCTGTTTAGATCTTAATGCTTTTCACTTTTCTGCTCTTATTTGTTCACTTTACTTCCTTTATTCTCTTTTCTTTCTCTAAGTAGACTGAGGAAAAATGATTGATGGCTGCTTAAATTCTGCCCTTATTTTGCTTCAGGAGCAGAAAAGGAGGAAGGCCAAGGACCTTTTAGAGAAGAGACATATAATAGTAATAATTCTAATTCCTTCATTCTAGCAAATAAATTCAAATATTTAACATGTTATAAAAATAACACTATAATATATGTTAAATTGTAAAAACAACAGTTGTCATCGCAATTATTTTTGACCGTTATTAAACAGGATTATTTTTGATCATTCATTGATAATGGGGGAAAATATATTCAACATTCTTGCTAATAAACAAACATGGGCCTTGGAGGTTTGGGTGAAATTTCTTAGTGTCTCCTACCTCTGAAGTTTGGGAAGATCTCCTCTAATCTAGTATCTGACTTCTACATTAATTCTGTGATTTTATATTCAAACATAAATCATAAATTGGGGAAAAAAATGGGATTAATTGTGATTAATCACAGCCAATCATGCATTTAATTACTTAATTGTTTTAATTGTTTGACAGCCCCGTGGGAAATATACTCTGTCTATTAATCAAGTTGTTGCACTGACACAAGAGTGTAGTTGTGGTTCACATCGGTTTGTACTGACTCGCAACTGACGGCAAACGTCGGATGAGCATGGAGGAGAAACATATCAAGCAAATAGACAAGAATACAGACATTTATTTGGTGGATTGAGCCGAAGCTAATCAACAAGAAAAAGGCCAGAGATGAAGGTGTCACGTCTCTAGATTAAGCTTTAAAACAGGTTGGTGTTGCAAAACCTTGCACACACGTAAGAATATAATGGGAAAGAAATACATTTTAAACCTTACTTTGGGGCAAAGTCACTGATTTTTGTAAGTTCTTTTTTTTTTTATCAGATTTGACTGCTGATTTCATAATTGTAGTTTGACACAACAGCTTTCTCACAAACCAATTGTCTTGGTAGCAAGATGGCTGCAGAGTGTGAGGACCTTCCTGTCAAGGATGTTGGGGAGGTGGGTCAAAACCATATGAAAACCAAGGGACAATCATTTTCTAGCATGCTTTATAGTCAGATTTGTTTTTTCCCAATAAATATTTAATAAAGTTCTAGAAGTAGATTATACTCACAGCTTCTTGGCCTTGAAAGACTGGGCAAACTCCCTGACACTGCGGAGCCGGGCCAGGTCACACATCATGGCTTCTACTCTCGCTTTTTGCTGTTGAGACAGGAAACACAGACGGATGATTGTTACACAACAGCTTGTCCTCATCAGAGCATTACAGATTTTACATGTTCTGCACAACTGTGGCAAATTTGTGATTTTCGGCAACATTCACAAAATTTAAAAAATTCTTCACTATCACCACTACTCAGTCTGGTAAAATGAAGCGAGAAAAGTGCTGACACATGGTTATAATCTTGTCTGAAGCCTCTTGAACAGCCCGATATTTTTTTCTTTTTTTTTTTTTCTTTTTGACTGCATGTTCTCAGCACGTATTTGTGCTTACAGTATGTGTGTGTCTCATCTTACGCCATATGTTGGGAGACAGGGTGAGGAGAGAAGAGGAGCGGAGAAAGATAAATGACTTAAAGAGTGAATGCATAGCTGCATTTACACACTGAGGGAGACAGGCTAAATATTCGTCATTCCCTCCATCCTGCTGTACCATTCTGCTGCAGGGCAAAGGCCTCATCACCAGTGACACATGCATGCATGAATTACTATATGTTTCTAATAACAATATACAATTGTGTTGTTGTGTTTTAAAAGTGTTGTGTTTGTAGCAAACCTTGTTTTTATTTTATCATCTGGATCAATTAAAAGATGGACAAAGATTGTAAAGCTCTCAGTGGTCTTAACCTCACATATATACCGTACTTGTTTTAAGGATACAAACTCTCAAGAACCCTCAGGTCCTTCTGATCATCTCCAAAGCCAGGACAAAAAAAACTCTGTCGTTTGGTCATTTTACCTCATCGGCATATCTTTTTTTACGAACTTAATTAGATGAAAACTGTTTACAGTATCACTATTACCTGTTTATTTATCTCATTTTCATTTGTTATATATTTATGTATATTTACATATCTATTTTTCTTTCATTCGTGCCGTCTTCTGGTTATCCATCAGTGTTTCCTCATGACTGACTGTGTGAGCCATGTTAGCATTTCCTCACTTTCTCTTTTTCCTCAATTCCTCATCTCTGTCTGATGCCTAATATTTGTCTTATGTGTTGATGGGATGGTGGATGAGTGGTAGTGGTGGTTCCTTCCTTGTGTTTTTAATCCTATGAAGCACATTGAGTTGCATTGGTTGTGTGAAATATAAATGAAGTCTGATTGATTATATGAAAAACCACAAAATATTATCCACCTTAAAACTGTCCCTGAGATCTGCCATGTTATTGTTCTTTCTTTCTTCCTGTTATCACAATTCATGCATGGGTGACACAGAGATGAAAAAATACTATTAAACAGGGCTATTCAGTTACAGACTCAGTTGGACTGGGCGAGGAAAGCAAGAAATTTAGCAGGTGATGACAAATTTGAAACCAGCAAAAGTGTTTTAAAAACATAAAAGAGCCGTGTCTGAAGAGAATCTGAGGTACAAGCAATAAAAAAAATATTTTGGTCATACCTGTCCTTCACACACCTAAAAGCTCATTAAAAAGTACAGAGTATTAGCTGTAACTATTTCAAAAAACCAATGTGTTTGTCATATTTGTCTCAGGTGTAAGTCAAAGTACTTAAAAATCAAAAAGTCTTTGAAATAAGATAAGAACACATGTCACGCGACAATAACCCACAAACATGTCGTTACATGCCTTTACCAGAATACAAAAAAACTCTCAATTATATCAAACTGGTCAGGCTACACAGAGTGCTCCATTCACGGTCAGTGCCACTGTGGGAATTTAACATTTAGCAAGGAAATATCCAAAATCTCAATATTTACCAGAGGAGTCTGGTCTATTTAGTGACAGCACTGCCGAAAGCTGGCGATCGCGAGCGGAATCACAACCCCTTCTGTGCTATTTTAGTTCAGAAACTGTGCCAGATTAAATCTTTTTAATCACTAGTTTGTGTGTTTGCGTTGCATATAAAACTATGTCAAGGCAGTTTTGTGCAGCCATGCTATGACGAACCCGCCCATGTCGAGAAGGTCCTGTAGTAATGGAAAAAGATACCAAACTGCGTAAAGTCGAGCCGTGCTGTGGTGAGCCGTGCTGGAACTGTGTAGTGGAAAAGCACCAAACCCCTGGCAAAGGGAATGATGTTAATGGGCCTTTTTTTAAGAGGGTTCACAGATACAGGGTACACCTTTTAATTTGAATGTAAAAGGGGCCGTAAACTCACTCTTCCCTCTGTTTCTGTCTTACCTTTTTCTACATCTTTATCAGTACAGACTTTCTAAACAGATAACTCAGGTTAAATCTGTCTTCAACATATAAATTCACGCGGGACTTTGTTGAATGTTAGCACAAGAGCATAGAGTGTAAATGGTAGAGCATGTTCTGTTCGGTCCAACGCTCCATTAGACTCATCACTCATGCTGGAAAGAGAAAAAGAATGAGATATTACTCCCAGGACTCCCAGCTGAGTTCCGGCTCCAGTAGCACCAGGCATTCCTCCTGCTGCCTCTCCCTGTCGTCCTGCCCACCATCCCCGAGGAACACTGTCAGCTCACATTACACCCCGGAAGAGCGTTCAGCATTGTGCTCTCCGTCCACCACCTCCACCACGGCTCCTCCTGCTGCTGCTGCTGCTGTTCCCCTGTCATCCTATTTCTACCGATCTGATCTCCGGTCTGTGAGCATCATATGTGAATGTCTTTCCTCTGTGTGTCTGTCTCCACGGAGCTAAGTGTACATGACACTCACAGCAAGGACGCCCCACGGAGCAGTGAGCACAAAGAAAACAAGAAAGGGTTAAGAGCAGCTCCTGATGGAAATGTGATTCTTCAGGCATTTTACCGACACCTTAACTGCCCAGGGGTGTATTTACACATGCATACACAGGCTCAAGCACACCCATACACACACAACAAATTCAGTGTTGTGACTCAAGGGTAAAACCGTGCTATCACACCATTATCTATGCCTGAATTATTCTCTTGATGCTACTCCATACATTATATGGATGCTATTACAAACCATTAAAGGTCTGATTACGGCTATTATAGATATGATTACAGGGTACCTGCTTATATGATCTGCACACAGCAGTAATCACAGGTGAGAGGAGACAACTGTCCAATTTAATGACTTGTACGTGCAATATGCATTCACAAACCTGGCCACTTTGGCCCAGCATATACACAAAAACAGGTAAGATGATAAGGTGTTAGCTGTAAACGAAATATTTGGTCACCAAAGTCTCTTTCACACAAAAATTGAACACCCGCTAAACTACTGTAAGTTGATTAACAGTATTTCAATAACCAGTGCTTGGTCAGTCCATTATCAGTATGTGAGATTACATTGATGAGATGACATTATAACACACACACCTTAAAACACCACGACAGAGCTCAGTGACAGTGTTACATTTGTTACTGCTTCAGTCTTTAACTCCGTCTCAGTGGATAATGAGTTTAGGCTGCTGATAACGAAAAATTCTCAATTCATAAAAACTTAGGTTCACTAAAAAATATTTATTGCTTACAGTTATGCTAACAGCCTGAACATAAATTTGCATCTTAGAATTGCACCAGAAATGAGGCCCAAATCTGCATCACTGCCAAAAAAAGCAGGAGATGAAAAATAAATTGGCATCTTCACTCTAGTCTTGAGTTCCTACTAATGCTGATGGGAGCCTAATTCAGTAAAAAAAAAATATTTATATATATACACACATTGTTGTCATTCAAGCAGAGGGTGAATGCCAATTTATGTATTCATTTTTATTATTTTTTTATTTCTTTATTATTTTTTTTTTAATCAGGTCATGAACTTTTATTTAAGTTTTAAACACTGGATCACCCTCATATCTTCTGTCCCTTCTGTGCATGCCACTTTAAAACATTTCCACTGATCAAAAAAGCAGATTAAACAAGTGGGAAAGGGGTACAAGTGTAAAATGTGAGGAAGATGTGAGACGACAGAAGTTTACAGTGTTAATGTGTGCCTGCAGTTGTTCTTACAACAAGCAGAAACCAATTCTATAGTGAGAAAAATGAAACGCTACTCCCAAACAAGGTCAGTGAACGCAGTAGTGAGATCATTAACAGGTCAGTGTAAGGCCTCCTCAACAGGGTAGCCTTAAATGTTTGTATGACCAGCAGAGAAGATGAGAGCAGGTGTCAGCTTGACGAACATGAATCCCCTTCTCTGGAGAGGGGGGTGGGGAGGAAAGAGAGATGGAGTAATGGGAGACCAGAGGGAGGATAGCGGGGGGGTTGAAAGGGGGGGGGCACTGGAGCAAATCCAGCAGGGAGAAGGTGAGCAGCCTGCCTGCCTGCCTGTCCACCTACCCTCCCCCTGTAGATTGAAGTCTTGCGAAGAAAATAAAGTTTATTGCCTGGAAAGAGGGGGGAAAAAGCATGTAAAAAGCATTAAAGCGATGGAGGTGAACAATTAGACAGATGGCCAGGTTTTGGAAGGGGAAGAGGAAAAAAGGGATAGAAAAAGAGAGGGAGAATGCACAGACGCAATCGTTCAGGGTTTTTATGAGGACCCTGACAACTCCTCGTCTCTTCAAGGGCGAAGGAAAAGTGAGAGGCAGCAAAGCCTCTCTGGTTAACTCCAGAGTAATCGCTGAGTGTGCAACACCACAGAGCTCGGCTTGGGGTGACAGAGCTTACTGCCCCAAGCTACGCACAACCTATTGCTCCAGCTGAAAGCAAAAAAAAAAGGCTAATTATGAATGAAACAGACGTCTAAATAAGCTTTGCAGCCTGAAAACTAAAAACGGTGATGACTGCGCATACACGTACATGACGGCACTTCCGGTAAGGAGCCACGTGTTGGAGACGGAAGCCAGCAAGGTCACCACGATGATAACATGAGAGTCAGGTCCCTCTGCCCTCCATGCCTGCCGTCACCTCTCACTTCCCACCCCCCACCTCCAGCCATCAGCCCAAGAGAACAGCTGTCTGTAACATGACAATGACCGATATGACTTTCACCAGGAGGAAGCTATAAAGAAGGAGGACGGGGGAAAAGGTCTATCTGTGAGTGGAGGTAAGCCACATTTCCACTCCAAAGTTCCAGGAACTTTAGGTTTCAGGAACCTTATTCAAAGAATTAGAAGATTCCAACGACTGGGCAGGATTAGACAAATTAGAATGATGACATGTGAACAGATGTCTTGTAGAGTTGTTGACACAGTGGGAGAGTAAAGACAGACTGAGACGGTGAGAGCAACGTTAATGCTGCTGCAATCAGCTGATTGGCAGAGCTAACTGCTAAGTGCTCAAACTGATTGGATCATTACTAAACTGTTAAAGGGGAAAAAACTGTCCCATAAAACTGTACAATTCGACAGGACAAATCACACAAGGCTTTTTTGACCAGTCTGCATTCACTCCCAGATTAAATGATGTGAAATGCATGCTTGTGGGAACACAAGATCAGGGTGAACACACTCATTCTTGGCATTCTTGGTTTTTTGCAAAACCTACAGTTAACAATTTGGGAGTGTGCTCAATATTTTGTTTAAGAGAACCCACTAAGGTACAAACTGGTATGAGCAGAGGTTCTTCTTGTGTCTCCTGTTGTTTTTTCCACGTGTTGTGGAAAGACATGTGGTCACTGCCATGGATAAATTTGGACACAAGTTGGACTGGGGGGGGGTGGCTTTAATACAATTAGAACTTGGGGCCATCCAAACCAATAAAATGAAAAGGTATTAAAGCAGGGGAGTCCCATTCTGTTCAATAAGACACTGGACCACTCAACTACTCTTAAAACACACACACACACGTGGGCATTCTGGCACATGTGCACTCACAGATACACACACTCCACTGACCCCTTTAATAGCACAGCAGCCACCCCTAATGGACGCAAGCAAGTGGAACCGCCAAATAATACACTGTCTTAATGCACTAGGCTCAATCTCATCCCCCCTCTCCCCTTATCCGCCTCAGCCTGCACTGCCTCACTCTTTCTTAACCCCTGTTTTCATCTTCCCTCACCTCATGCTGCCCCCTCGCCACCTCAGCTCCACTTATAGATCACAAATGCAGGCACGACACTTAAGAAATCAAAAGTACCCCCATATATATGAAACACTTACCCTGCAGACCTCGGTTAACAACTCTGCCACAGAGCAGGATGGTAAAAGAGTGCGCAGGGCAAGACAAACTGTGTTTTAGTTCTACATTCAATTAATATAAAGCTACAGTAATATTCTATAGCTGTTTTTTTTTTTTGTTTTTTTTTTTAACTGCAGGTGCGGAGGAAAGATGTTGTAATGGTGGTGAAAGTGAATGAGCAGCGAAGACACCATGTGAAAAGGGCACCTTATAAAAGCAATTAGAGAAATGACTTTGAGCCCCTCTTCTTGCTCTGTAGATTAGAACAGGCCTCGGAGGGAGGAACTCAGAGGAACCCAGAACTCCCATGACCTTGTCCACAAAACACGCCACACTAAATTGGTCATCAGCTTTTAAGACTGCATTTTATCATAGATATACGTTTTTAGCAAAAAAGGGAGAAAGAGAAAAAGGGGGAAGAGGAGGGAGGGGAACGTGTGGAACGTGCTGGTCGTATATCATCCTGTCACAATTATGACGTTTGTTCATAAATACCAACCAATCTCCTCTCCACCTGGCTACGTCAGGTGGGCTCGTGCTTATGCACGCACCATGCGCCAACAAAGAAATGTTGAATACACATCACATGTGGTGAAAACACACACACGCACACACGCACGCACGCAAACACAGACACAGACAGACACATCTGGCTCGCTGTCCTACCACAGCACTGACCTCCATACACACATGAAGAGACACTTGGGAGAACACGCCTCCAAATGAATAAACACGCTCTGCATATAACAAACAAACAAACAAACAAATGCACGCACACATACACATCCACTTACCCACTGACATGGACACACACTGCAATTAATAGGGAGGCAGGTCTCTGGTGAGGAAGAGAAAGTGTCTGTTCAGCACATTCAGGCAGAATATGCAATTTCCTCCAGTTAAGTCTGTATTAAATTGATTTCTTCTTTCTCTGACACGGACTGGGTTTTCCCCCCCCCTTAATGAAAGCTGGATAATCTACAGGTTTTCCCTTTCCTGAAATCAAGTTACAAATCAAGCAATTGCTGGGGCAGATATGGGAAAGGTGAAGGAAGGACATGGGATGATTTTCCAGATGAGAAACATGGTGAATTAGGCACATACGTGCTGATACTCTTAACACGGACATCAGGGGTGCACACACACATACACACACACACAGGCCAGACCTTGGTTAAGTACTTTCTGACATTTCCGTTCGGTGGCATGCGAAGGCTACTGCATGGACTGTGTTCGTAGACACAGTACTGATGAAGGTAATTAATGAAGCACATTAATTAGCGTGCACTTAAATCAGTTAATCACTCACTAAGACTTGACAAGCAGCCTTGTCCATGTTTGCAAGGAAACACTGAACACACTGAGGAAAAAAAAAAACACAAAGGAAGAGGGAGGACTTAAAGCGAACAAAAGGGAAAATAATTACAGATAAGCAGCCTTAGTGGAGGAAGGATGAGTTTCTCTCAATTTGGTGCCACAGTATGAAAATACTCCATTCTACCTCCTCTTAAAAAAACAAATCGAGTAAATGTATCTGTATTAACAGTTATATGTACTTTACATATAAACAAAAGTAGTGGTTGTGCAGACAAAAATGGCAGTGTGAGATATAGTAATTACGTTTTATATTAAAGGATTATTAAGTCTGATGAATTAAAATGTAAGCAGAATTTTAATGTTATAGCTGGCTGAGGTGAAGTGACTTTAAGCACTTCATATAGCGCTGTGTAATTTAATTTACTGTATAGTGATGCATTATATTTTATACGGTCATTATAGGTTTTCAAATTCTTAATCTGCAATGTAACTATTAACTTTAACTGTCAAATAAATTTAGTGAAGTAAAAAAAAAAAGGATGATATTTCCCTGTAATGTAGTAGAGTAGAGTTAGTACTATAGGACTGCACAATAGTAATAGTAATACAAGAGCAGTACTGTAAATTGACATGCACAGGTAGAGCCCAGGTGACGCTCCAGTACCTGCGCTTTTAAAGTCTGTAAAGGCCCTTTTGAAAAGCCTTTCTTGTATAATTTCTATATTTCAATTACAATTCGATTATAATTACAATAGAAATTACAGATTAAAAGCAATTCTTGGGCAATGTGAGTCACTTTTAATTCAGAATATAGCAATAAGCAATAAGCAACAACAATGAGTTGTACTTTCTGTGGGATAGCAGTCATTTTCTAGAAACATGTTAAGAAGGCCTATGAGTCTGTGTTTTATTGAAATAAATTAATACATAAGTAAGTGTCCAATTTATTTTTTTTTAAATTAATATGCATTGATCCCCTGCCCTTGGAGCACAATGCATCTTATTGAAAACATACTTAAATTAATAGCATACATAATTAAAAAATTAAAAAATTAGGTCTTACAGAATGATAACAGCAACAAGAACAGGACAATATGTAGGAAATGATCAAGATAAATCACATTTCCTTTATAATTTACATCATAGCTTTTACAAAGCTAATTTAATGCAAATACACAAAACTTCACTAGAATAATGTGTTGCACAAAAAAACTAAAAAAGTGTTTGTAGCAGAATTTAACAATATATATATTTTTAAAATTAAGGAAGGAAGGATAATCAAATCTGAAAAAAAACAGACATGTCAGAGAGAGGAAGAAAAATGAAGAAAGTAAATGGGGAAAGAGAGATGGACAGAGTGGAGGAAGAGAGAGAGAGAGAGAGACAGACAAGAGATGGGAACTGAAAAGGACAGGGCGGTCATCATAATTGCAGCGTTTGCTTTTCGGATGCAGACAGACCAGGGCCATGGGGCCTCAGGCAGATATCAGATTCCACACAAACACAAGCATACAAACTTACACGTGCACCCACATATATACCAAAAAACACACACATTATTCCTCAGCCATCTTGCAAGTTTTTTTTCATTAAGGTAAATGACAGCTGATATAATTTTTTAAAGTGTTTCAGGTGCATTTGTGTTTTACAGCAGATAAAGAGTGAAGTGAGATGGTAACATGCAGCTTTCAATCCAATAAAATGTTATATTATAAATCTGCTCTCATTCATTCTCTATCAGCGGGTGTGTATGTGTGTGCGTGTGCGCATGTCTTTCTATCATTGCGAGAACCAAAACACGTCCAAAACTATCCTTGTTGGGACATTTTGACTTGTTTGGAGATGTGCTTGGTCCCCACAACGTTTTCAGGTTTAAGACCAGGTTTTAGGGTTAGGGTTAGGCATCTAGTTGTGGTGGTTAAGGTTAGGGTTAAGAGATAGGGAATGTATTCTGTCTATGACTGTCCACAAAAATATAGTAAGACAAGCATGTGTGTCCATTTCTGTCTCAGCCTCACGTCCCCCCCCCCCTAACCCCCCTCGTTTTCCCTCCATGATCAGACTTACATTAAAAAGTGATGGAGATTTAAATTATGTGTCTGTGTTCTCAGAGAGACATCAAGAGATTTTCAACTCACTCTTTTCTTCCTCCTCTCTCTTCTCCTTTCCATTTCCTCACCCTCCCCTTCGCCCCCACACACACACCCACACCCACATACACACACATCTCATCCTCTCCATCTCCGCCAGATTCGCAGACAGTGCACATTTCCCCTGCACGTCTTCGGTGTAAGCGATACCCCTAACAACCGGGGTTTTTAATGCATTTCACATTGCTCCCTAATATTTCAGATCTCAGAATAAGCACTGGCAATTACATATTTACACCCCTCTTACTTTGCAATTCTGCACAGGGACTTTAGTGTCTGGGATGAACATCATACGTGGATATAGAGGCTGATGATGTTGTGGTTAGATAACAATAGATCCTGTGCACTTATACATAACTTTCTAATAGGGAGCATCAGCAAAAAAAAAAGAAAAAAAAAAGGCAAAAAGTACTCTGAAGTACAAAGTAATGTGTTCTTTTCAAGTGTGGCAGTAATATGATTGCTTCATCTGAACCTGTTCATTTTTACCATGTTTAATTTCTCATGACTGGTATCATCTCAATATCCGGAGGGCTGCTCAAGTACCAAACAAACTAACACACGTATGTGCACCGTGTGAACACGAAACGCTGCAGAGAGATGATAAATGAAGCCGCTTTGATTTGGTTACCCAAGCTCTTTTTTGTACCAGCTTTATTGAAAAAAAAAACCATAACATAATTGAGTAAGAAAAGAATCTGGCAATTAAGAAACATGAAGGCCTTTGATGTGAGTAAGTGTATAATAGGCCTTTTGATGAGGGAGTGTTTTACACTCCGCAGGGTCTTGTATGCACTTTGATTAAAAGCTCTTTTGTTTAGCGATATTCTAAACTGCTTACCATTTTCCACTGTCACAATAGTTTAGCCTGAAAATACATGAGATTGTTCCTTTTTTCTACTCCCTGAGTTACAGCATCTTTTTCTTCCTCTGGTATGAAATCACACAGATACTGAGTTAACGTTACGTAAAAAAGAAAGTGACCTGGATTAAAATGTTTCACAAAGAGAAATTAAGGTGGAAAAAAAGATAAATGCTGACAAGGGCTGAATGAGCCTTATTTCACTTTTATTAAGTTTAAGGGTTTGTTGACATTTTGTTTGTCAAGGTGTTTAAGTTAGTGGAGGAAGAGATGAAGGTGAGTGACAGCAGATACTGTCACTGAGCTCAGCCTTGCTCCTGGAATCAGACACATGAGTCATCTAGTAATAAAGATGCAACAGAAAAAAAAAAATATTCTGTTTTATATTCTTTCAACAAAAACAAAAAAAAACTATCAGTGAAACAGAAAAACTTTGAGGATTTTTTTTGGTATTAAATCCAGGTCTTATTTCTGCAAGGCAACAGCACTAACCACTACTCCACAACGTAGCCCACAAAGAGAGATTTGAAAGAAGATAAAACTCAATATAAAAATAAAAATAATGTGCAAAAACTTTGCAATAAAAACATTTTTTGTCAATATTGAGGCAGTATTACATGTTAAGCAATGATTAACAGTTATGAATTATTATTTTTTTTTATATTTGCAGGAACTTTAATTAACGCAAATGTTAGCTGATTGACGGCCCTTTCCAAACTCTGGGGCATGGCCCACTGGTGGACCTTGGAGGTATTGTGGGTTGGCCTCAGACTAGGCTGAAAGAAATCTCGAGTTTACCTAATTCATTAAGACATACATATTCTGTATTTTGGGAGAAAAAAGATTAAGATATTGAAATATGTGTTATAAAATATGATGTCTCATTTTGTTATCAACATTTTATTTTTTCTGTTAAAATAAGCACTTTAGCAACAGTCAATTAGGTCCCTTAAGCACATTGAAACTTATGTTCCCTATTTCCTAGTTTGCCTTGTTGTATCAAATGCTTTATATTATAAGTAATCTGTCTTTGTTTACTGGGACACATCCTATGTTATTTTCCTTACATGCTTATTTTTTGTATATTTTTTTCATGCATTTCTTTCTCATTCCATCAAAATGTGTGAAGACGACAAATGTAAATTAGATGATGCTACAATCTGGCATATTTAGATCCCCTCGTTCCCCCCTAACCCCCCTCGTTTTCCCTCCATGATCAGACTTACATTAAAAAGTGATGGAGATTTAAATAATGTGTCTGTGTTCTCAGAGAGACATCAAGAGATTTTCAACTCACTCTTTTCTTCCTCCTCTCTCTTCTCCTTTCCATTTCCTCACCCTCTCCTTCGCCCCCCCACACACACACCCAAGAGAGGAGAGGATGTGGGCGATGAGACATGGACACACGTCTCCCTTGATCACTTCATCCCGCGACGTCTTTGGCGCCACTGACGGAGAGTAACTGCATTAACAATCCTGATCTTCTTACAAGACTGTGTCCTGACTTCCATATAAATGGCAAGTCTCCCTTTTGTCTCGCAGACAATAATAAGGTTGTGTTAAATTGAGTTGGGCTGGACCATGGGCTGAGTGACAATCAACAGAAGCCAGTTCTGAATAGATGTGGCTCAATGCCACGTTTTCATTTCCAATACAGACACCGATTTCATAGTGTCTACTAATACTAATAACAGTCAGATACAGTCTTTCTTAAAAAAAAAAATCACCTGTCCTTTTTTGCCTTTTTTCTTGTTTTTTCTTGTTAATTTCTGCAGCCAGAACCCTGCTAGTGTGGCTAAACTCACCCCACACCCCCCCATGAGGAGCGCAAGGAACAAGTGAATCAATGTGAATCAAAGTGCTGGAAGAGAAAACATATATGAAATGAGCTTCAGTACTGAGGGACAGCTGAGAGGAAGACATGTTTTCCCGTGCAGCAGAGGCTGTCAGCACAGGTCAGGACTATGAGAATTAAGTGGAAACTTTTTATGGTTGCTTCTCGGCCAAGGAGGTGGGCAGTGACATCGGACCTGAGCCTGCAGCGCTTTCTGAAAGGACAACTCTAAATCCATATTTAAGCCTTTGGCAGCTATCTTATCTAAATCACACTATTCAGCATGGTGATGTCAACACATATTTGGAGATGACGTGCTTAATCAGCAACGTGTGAACTCACTTGATAATAGTTTGAATCTAATGGGTATTTGTTTATGTATAAACGTTGCATACTACAGCTTTAAAAGTAGTCCGCACAGCTCAAATGATCACTGCAGAGTGGCAGACATGTGCATCACTTACCAACGTTCTGGTCACATGATGCTTTGGGTTTTGGGATCACATCGGACTTTACATTTTTCTTTTTTTCTGATATCCAATCCAATGAGTTTGACCTGCATCAGACCAAAAATTATCCTGAATCGAGTCATCACTTGTTATGAACTTTGTTAACCGATGCAAAGACTGGGTTTTCTCTGTGGCATAAACATTTTCAAGAAGTTAAGATAATTGAGAAGGAAAATAAAATGTACATAAGGGTAAAAAACAGACTGAGCCCAATTAAGCAGCAGCTGGCGATTGAGAATGCTTAAATTTGAAAGAAATCTGTGCATGCTTGTTGTGATGGAGCAAATGGGAAAGCCCATCGGTACACCCCATGAACCTAAAAAACCCTGAATGAAACATCAGTATTAAGTTTGGTCTATCACCTAAAGCTGCATTAGGTCTCTCCTCAGTTTGCTCCTTAATTCCATCAGAGTAATCTCACATTATTGCCCTCTAACAGTACCCTAAACGGAGAATAAAAAGTTTGCTCCCCTCTAGCAGTGTATTACCAGGAAACAACAGGCCCTCTCCTCATTAAGTTATAGATATAAATGCTCCAAAGCATGAAATTACCCCCGAGCCTCCCTCTCCAAATAACCTGGTTTGCAAACAAATGATCCGAGCACAAGCAGTAAAAGGCAGATTATTAAAATAATAGGAGGGATTTAAATTTGCATCCACAGAACAATTCAGCAAAGGACTGTGCAATTACTCCTCCCTCTCTTCCTCCCTTGTTCATTCCACCTTTCTACTAGCCAGGAGAGTCCCTCTCACTTTATTGTGTCCATCTGTTCTTTATATCAAACAGACGTAGACTTGGGTATTTTCAGGTGTCTCTATATGTGCTAACATGAGCAGGTACACAAATGTGTTCACTACTGTCATCTGGTTGTATAGTTTACCTTCATTAAAACCACTATCGATTTGCATACAGTATACTGTACGTACTTTCGTCAGGTACACTGGACATGCATGTGCAGAAATAAACAGGAAGCTGAGTCTCCCCTATGCAGCTGTAGCTTGTTGAGATACAACAATGGTGAAAGTAAGAACAACAATTTCTTTTGTGAGACTACCAAGGTAAAATGAAACTGAAGGTAGGAGCTTTTCATTCCCAGCTGAGAGTTGAGGTTTTCAAAGGTCTCAGTTTCTGTCTGTTCAGACAAAAGCACAGCCAAAGTGTTTTCAAACAAAATGGAGCTGGCAAGCTCTTGTCTGGGTTGGTCTGGACATAAAATGTCTGGGTTGGGTGGACGGCAGAGGTTTTTGGAGCTGAATTTCCCAATTTTTGAACAAAAACAGAGCAGTGTCATCTGGTTTTCCAGTTTACCTTCATTAAAACCGCTATCAATTTATTATTTACTTTATTCAGGTACACGTCTGCAGCTAACTTGTTAAGAAACAATGGGGAAAAGTATGTGAGAACCAGCAAGGTGAAATGAAACTGAAATTAGGAGCTTTTTCTTACCAACTATGGCCAATAAGAACCAACGAGAAACCAAAATGAGTCATTGTTTTCAAAGGTCTCAGTTTTCAAACAAAAAGAAGCCAGCAAAGTTTTCAAGCTCCATTTTCTGGTCTCTAAAATATGTGGGTAGTGTGGATAACAGGTACATTTCAAGCAGAATTTCTGCATTTTTTGTCCATTACTGATAAATGACTTGTGGCCAATAGGAACTAAACCGGAAATGAATGCAAGTAACTGTGTCATGATTTTAAAAGATCTCTGTTTCTGCAGGTTCAGACTAATACACTGAGATTTCAACCAAATAATGAGCATTTTTAGGGGCTCTAAAACAGCAGGGTAGGTGTATCCAGAGCAGAATTTATAACAAAAACAGAGTAGAGGTAATGCAGTCTAAACACAGCTGATATTCCACTTTTGGTGGGTAAGAACTAATCAGTAGGCCAATGCAAGCAACTTTGTCAAGCCCAATCAAACTAAAATGCTGCCCTGGAGTTTTTAAGCTAAAACAAAGGTTGCAGCATTTTCAAACTTCTCCATTTATGGGAAAATGTTGGGGTAGTGTGGACGCCAGGTGTATCTGGAGCAGAATTTATGCTGTTTTAAACGAAAACTGAGTGGTGTATATGTAGCCTTAGAGGAGAGAGATTCACATCTTACACTGTGATAAATATCTAACTTTATCCTGAGACGATAACAGTCCCTGCTCCTATGCTTGAGTAAATGGGGAGCAATGAGAGAGTGAGGTGAGAAGGAACGGACGAGGCAAAGGGTGCTCAGGTCTGCATTACCTCTGAGTTATGGCTTCCATTTGCATCTCAATCAGCCTCTTTGGAGAGCCCGCCACCGTGGAAACACCCCCATCACACCACAGTCACCACGAGTAATCAGGGAGATTTAGTGGAACTAGCAGCCTACTGTGGGCACCCCCTGGCTGGGGCTTGCAGCTCATTCCCAGCCCCTGGTCTTGCTAAGGGCCCTCTGGGCCACATCCAAACACAGGAGAATGGCAGCACTTAACAAGGCAGAGGAAGACCAAAATAGACGAGCAGCAGGAACAAGCCATAAAACAGAGGGAAAACAAAGCACCCAAGTGATTGTACTAGATGTTCCAGCAAAGGTAGTCTGCATAGTCTTCTGTACTGCTGCCTCATTATAACAGGAGGGAAAAGAAAACAAACTTGAACTTGTGACCTTAGGTGAGAACACTTAATCTCAGCAGTTGATGATGGCACTGACACTAAGCCACTGCTCCCCTGCAGTAAAAACAGGCTTTCTTGTACAAGTAATGGGAGTATGTGAAGCCACAAACACAAACATACACACGCACTCACACACTCTCTCACACACATACACACACACATAGTTACATGGTGTGATTTGCAGATAGTGAATGCTCCACCTGAGAGTTGCCTCTCTAGTTAGCGCAGTCTCATGGCTGAACCCTGCTAAGGTATTATTACCGACACTCAGTCCTATTGATATTGTGACTCCAGCATCTGTTCACCACCTTGTTACTGCCTGGACCACAGCACAACTTCCTATCTGACTGTGTGCATGCAATGTGAATGTGTGTGTGTGTGTGTGTGTGTGTGTGCCTGTTTGTTTGTGTGCAGGACCTCTGGGGTAGAGAGCAGTCACTGTGCACAGCAGAAGACAAGAGGCTGAGGAGGCTAATAGAGAAACAGTCAACACACCAGGGGCCTAATCAACTGCGAAGGACATGTACCCATAGCTCCAAATCTGTGGAACACAGACGCACTCTGGCCTTTCTTTCTCTCTCTAACCTCACTGATACTATAAACTCCACGCTGCCTGCACCGATGCCGCATCTTTGCGAGCAAAGCATGTAGCAAAACAACAATGAGGGAGACTGAAAACCTAACTTTGCCTGCAAAACACCGGATCAGAGGAGCGGAGGAAAACAAAATGAAAGAGAAACAGGAGGAAAGTGAGGACTGAAGATAGAGATGCTCCAAATGAGGAGCTGAGTTTCAGTTATTAGGCTCAAATATTAGTGGGGAAAAAGTGGGGAGTGGGCAACATTAATCAAAGTGTTCACCTAGTGGGCAGCCATATGGCAGATCAGCACGCCAACAGTGCAAACTTGCTGATCTTCAGTAACGGGGTGCAATTAATTCCACTGGCTGCATTCATCTTTCCCTCACATGCTGAAGGAAGGGAGGGATAGGAAAGAAGAAGCTAGAACAGAGGAGGGTTTATAATGAATCTTTACTCTTCCTCCTCAACTCTCTTCGTTTTTTTTTTCTCTCTAGAAGCAGAGGAATCAAACCCAGTGATGAATGAGGTGGACACAAGGGCCTCAGGTATTTCCTGTGGTGATGGCGGGGAGGGAGTGATGGAGGGTCTGGGAAAAAAAATTGGAGAAATTAGAAGGGCGGGAGAGGGGAGGCAGCTGTGGGCAGAGGACACGTTTATACTCTGACTTCTGTACTGTACTGAGTATGTGTACTTGTTGTGTCTTAATAAGACCATGGCGAGTGTAGAAATAAGGACATAAGAGCAGCAGCTGTCTTTGTGTAGACCTTGACATGTGTACGTTTATTAGAGCTGCAGTGATTCATCAAGAGGGTGAATCACTGCATCCTCTTCATTAAAATAATAAACTACTCTTTTCCATAACTCATCAGTTAACTTGATGAGTTATGTAAAATAAAATCTAGTTCTCAGATTTTTTTTAAAATGTTAATATGATGTTAATATGATCTGGTTTCTTTGCTTCTCATGTGGCAGTAAACTGAATATCTTTGATCTATGGACAAAACAAAATATTTTGAGTTTGGTAATGATAAGTACTGATTACAATGCATTAAATTAATGGAGGAAATTATCAACAGAATCATCTATAATGAAAACAATGGTTGTTTTTTTAATATTTCAATCATTGAAAAAGATGCAAACTTTTTCAAATTCATATACCACACCAGCGAATGATATAGGCTCACACAATATGACTGGTCAATCCAATTATTTATAGATGTTCTTATTAGGGGTAGAACTGGTTGAATAATCAGGCCGATATTTGCCATTTTTTATTCATCAGCGTTGGCTGGTTATATTTATTAATCAGCCAGTTATTACAAATTATGCATTTTCATTGAAAACGTTTTTGTTTGTTTCTTTCTTTGTTTTTTTGGTGAACTGTTTCATGTATTTAATATTTAGTGTATTCATTTAAATTGAAAATATTGCATATAATTGCACTGCAGTGCAGACATTAAATGTAGATTGTAGACAGTCCATTGCTGTTGCTCAATAACTGGTTATGGAAACTAGTATATTTTATCAGATGGAGGGAAAAAAGGAAAAAAGAAATGTAGCCAAATATACGGGTGAAAAAAAAGAATTACTTCTACAAAAATCAGCATCTACTACAGAAAAACTTATATCGGTCGACCTCTATTTTCTAAACAAGGATGTGCAAATCAAGCAGCATTATTATTCCAATCCAGCTCTGTCTAACACTTAAACTTAACTTAGTGGAAAGGTCCAAAAAAAAGGGCAGATTATGCTCAAACATAGACTCAATAAATCTCAACACAGTTCTCTATCAGAAATTGAACCAAATGCTGTGGGGTTTTTTTTAAATCAGATTTCAATTAATTAAAATGTAAAATAAAGGGGACATAGTAATAATAAATGTTGTTTTTATTTATCTAATTTTCAGATTAATTAACAATTGAGAAACAGTTATGAGATAAAATGGTCAGCATTTGTGAAAAAAAAATGTTAACTGTGGCCTTATAAGCCTACTGTATACAAATCAAGAACCCAAAAAACAGTATTGACAATATATTCAATAGTTTTTAAATATTTTAACATAATTATGATCAGAATTAGAAGACTTTATTCATCCCCAAAATAAAATAAGCTCATTGAAATGTGCAGACATAAAAAACGTGTTGAAAAACATAAATTCTTTGTGGTCACACATTAAAAGCCCCAAAACACTGGGCAACAGCAAACAGTGCTGAGTTGGATTTTAATAAGATTGTTGAGCTGTAATATGAAAACTGCGCTTAAAGATTCTGCACTTTTTGTTCCCCTCTTTGACCAAAATGAAACTACACTGACATTGTCCTTGAAAGGGTATCAGTAATTTTAAGGCTTACATGAAGTCAGGCTATAGAAGCCGAGGAAAATAGATTAATCCTGAAATGTCATTGAGGTAGCAACTGTGCATTGTCTAATCCGTAGGAATTCCATCAGACAACACATTTTTGACAAGTCATATGGGAGACTAAAGCTAGAATTCACTTGATAAGTCTGCAGGATTAAGTAAGCACAACCTGACCACACAAAAGCACACACACACACACGACTCTCAGACCTCTTTTGGTTTTATGTAAAATTAGTGTCTCCCCTGGCACTTAACACAAGCTCATCTCCATTAGCCGCAACCTAGTAAAACTGACTCCTGCAAATGAGTTGTGGATATGCGGTCCCCTGGCTCTCTCATCTCCCATCCATACAAATATAATGCATCTTCTATCCCACGTCCATTTCTCTGTAAGTCAGCTCATCCCACAGGCCTAGTCACCATACCACCCATACCAATATCATAAATGACTGTGGGGGAAGCCTTCATTAGGGCAGCAATGCCCCTCCACCCCTCTAATCAGGGCATTTTCCTTCAGCGTGCAAGGATGGTGTTTTATGGCCCAAATGGGGCTCCGTTAATGAGGAAGAACACTGTACATGTCTCCATTTCCTGTCTAGCCAGGTCTGCAGTTCCTGTATTTGGCCCTATTATGATCACAAGGCTTTTTAATGAGCTATATTCCTCTTGGTCATGCATTAAACAAAATAAATGAAAAAGGAACACATAATTAATTACACTACAAAGGCACACAAATACTCATGTTAGACACAGTGATAAAGTAGAGACGTAAACGTGTCATCTAATTCACAATACAGTGAGAATGACAGTGTCGTGATAATGTTGTGGCTCTGATGGGATTTTATCAAACACTAGACAAAAGTTGTTTCAAATCACAGTGAAGCAGAATGGAGGGAAGGGAGAACTGAAACCATCGCCCCATGAGTACCCATTTCAGTTTCCAAAGGTCAAGAAATGAGAGAGGAGAATGTAAATCCAAACAACTATATATCGATTTTCTGCAGTGGAAAAGGATTCAGAAGATTAGTAAACATGCAGAGCCATAGGTTAAAATCATGTCATGGACACACCTCAGTGGAACATTTTAGGCTGCAGCAGCACATCAAATTCAGCTCATTTTCAGTTCTTTTCATGGTTGCAAATGGACACAAACATTTGATAGACAATTCTGATTTTCAAATCAGATTTGCATCACTTCTGTTTTGGAAAAACAGCAAAGAAGTCCCAGGAGTTTGCGATGAGTTAAAATGAAGGAATTTATTTGAATATACTTGGCCAAGGAGAACAGAGGAAACATCAAGACAGGCATTTGCATGGCCTGACACTACCTCTAATTCTGGAGACACATGAACTGCTTCTGGAATAATCTGCTCCCAGTTTGGTTAACTCCAGGTTCTGATTGGCTTCTCACTGGCAAGGAATGAACACAATAGCTTTCTCTTGAAACCAACTTTAAACAATAATATGTTTCATAAAACAATGTCTCTATGTTATAATAAATAACATTCAATAATGCTAAAAGCTGTTTAAAGGCTGACCAAGGGTTATGAATTTCCCTCACAACTTCAATATGTGGTCCTAAATTGCTAGTATTCGATATGTGGCCATGCGACTTGAGCATATTCACATCAGAATCCAGGAGGCTTTTTTGTCTGAACTAATTTATTGAGCGTTGGTGTCATCGACACAGTAAATCCAAAAAACAATGGAGGAGAATGTTGTCCAGTAGAGCTGACAGAGGTTCCGTTTCTCTTCATTTCCTGCTTCAATACTGAGTGGTCGCACAAATATGATGTTGCCTTGTGCTGATGATGCTTTCAGAAAGGGATCAGTGTGTGAATGTGTGCGTCATATCTACAAGAATGTGAGACTTGTAGATATGAATGTGAATGTTTGCTGATATGTCGATTTATCGGGAGTGCAATGTATTGGGCTCATAACGGATACCTATGCATACATGTTTTTCTCTGCATCCAACCACAGAGGACATTTAGTCTCTTCTGTACTGAAACCGACATAATATTCTTGCATAATCATGTCAAAGCAGATGATATTAACGTTCCTGTATGTGCAAACTAAATAAACACAAAAAATCACCACAGAAGTCGAGGAGGTAGCAGGGGAGATTGTGGCTCAGTGCGTTCGATTCCCAGCTCCGCTAGTCTACATGCCAACGTGTCCTTTCCAAAGACACTTAGCCCCACGTTGCTCCTGACGGCTGTACCGTTTGTTGTATGAAAGTGTGAGTGAACAGGTGTGAACGGGTAAATGGCAAAACTGTAGTGTGAAGTCGCTTTGAGTCGTCGTCAAGACCAGAAAAGCACCATATAAATGCAGACCATTTACCTATTCAGCTTTAGTCATTATTCGTATTAGGGTATTGTTACATGTTTGACAATATCCAATACTACATTTTTAATATCAGTCAATGCCGTTATCATGCCGATAATACTGTACACCCCGAATGTGAACCATCCAGATTTAAACAATGAGTTTGGTAATCTTAACTGAACTACAAGAGCTAAAGTTATGTAGAGCCTTATGTAATTAGAGCACATTCTGGGTGGATTTCACCACATCGTGAGATTTCGATATTGTTGCATCACAATGAAATAGTCAAGCAGCTTATTACCAAGCTCTGGAGATTGGAGGAAATTCATTTCAAAATGAGTGTCAGGAAAGACATTCACATGTCACTGTTCACTGCACTCTGAGCATCATGGGTTTAAACCACTATGGCGACAGCTGAATTATTGCAATGTCACAGTAAATCCTGTTACCGTGTTCCCACAAACTCTCTGCTGTTTCACATTCTGCTCTCAGCTCACTCATTCTTCTCAATCCCCTTCTCCACACCTCTGATCTCACACCGTCCCTGTCTTTCCTTCTCTCCATCATCCCCTCTCCGCTCCCAGGACTCGTTGACATTAACCTGGAGCACTCACTTTTTCCCATGGTTCTCCATGTTGCTCTCCACATGTCAGGGTGGGAGGCTTTATGGTCCACATCCATCAGCGTCACGTGCCAGGATTTATGGGAGATGGAGTCCAAACCTGATCACTCTGAATCAGTCTTGCTGAAACCGACCCCTGGGCCGCAGTGGGATGTAATGGATGATCATCTTTGCCACGCCACACCACCCCCCACTTCACCGCACTTCTTCCTTCACTTTCTTTTCCTTCTACCACTATCCCCGCTCCTCCTTTCTTCTCTCGGGATTTTAACTCTTCTCCATGCATCCACCTAGTCCTTTTCTGTGCACCAGTTGGGTTATCTTGGTCATTCATTCAAACCTGTGGGGGATTTGGTTATCAAAACTTAATAAGGCAACTTCAATGAAGTCTCCACATACACTGGCATAAGCTTATCATTTACTGCCTTGTGTGTGTGGGTTTTATTTGGCCTCATTTATCATGACACCAGTGGCAGCATGTGAGATTTTGAGATTAAAATACATGGAACAGTATCTGATTGAAATTGCTTTTTGAAAAAAAAAATTCCACTAATAAAGTGATTGGGAAATAATTGTACAGGATGGTCATTATAGCATTGCTAAAACAATAAATCTAATGGTGGCCTAAGACTTATGCACAGTACCTTATATACAGGGACCCACTTTTTAAACATGATAAATAATTTTTTAAATTAAAAAATTTAAACGCAACAAGATCAAATTTGTACATAATACACAGTTCTGGCTATTTCTACTGCCATTTTGGTAAGTTTGTGAAATGTTACAGACTGCTGCTACAGACTGTAACACCTTATATTATTTAGTTATTGAATAGATAAACCAGACATTTTCAGTAGAAGTATATTCTATGCTTGGCAAATGAATCAAAATATCATTTTATGCATGTGTTATTCTACTGTAAAATGCTTGAAACATTTTAGCAAATTTATTTGGTGACCCAAAATATGTCTGGAAACTGGAAACAGCAAATGTTTGATGTGTGGCTGGTCATGTCAAAACTCTTTCACTCCTAGCTTTTCCTGCAATGGTTTCTTCTCAATCAGTGTTGCTTTTAGAGTCTTAATTTCTTGCTCCACCTTCATTCTGTTTTGTCTCGACTTTTCCTCTCTCAGCTCCCTTCCTGTGACTTAAAACATAAACGTTGTAAAGGGCACAGAAAATCAGCACCCCATTGAGAGGAGCGATGTGTGCACTTCATAAAGAGAGTCTATGTCCAAAGATTTCCATGTCCATGTCCGTCCAAGTACGTTACCTCTCAACTTGCAGAACATTTTAAATTGACATTTTTTACTGCAGTTTATACATTTTTTTACTCACAATAATATTTGCCTTTCTTATTTGAAAAATACACATCTTAAAAATCAATGAAAGTCTGTGACTCTCTCACGAGGGACCAGTGTGGACCCTCATTAAATGGCAGTTTTCCTATCGCCATTGATGTGCGAAGGCCTTAAATCTGTAGCAATCTGTGCACTTCTAAACTTCTTGTTATACTTTTATTCATTAAACAGGCAAAAGCCTCTGAAAACTCAACTCAGACACACTCAAACACACATGTTAAGCTCCATCTCTGGTCATAACTTCCTGTACGTCTCAAGATAGCTGATCATGAGCGCTGATAGACCTTGGTCAAATAGCCCAATGAATGCTTACTGGCTCACTGACAATGATGAGATTAACTCTTTAGGTATCCAAATTTGATATTGAATGATGACACATTTTAAGTATCAGGTGATAAAGGGGAAGTTCGATACCCTGCCCTAGTTGGAAGTAACTTCTGTGGGTTGTGGGTTATTGAAGTAGTTATCTGGACATATTTGCAATTTATGTCCATTAATTTACTTTAAAGGAGACAATTGCAGTGTCTCTTCTTTTTACTTTTGCCTAAAAGCAAGATGCTACTCATTACACATCCACACCAACACATTCTCATCGGAAAGCATCACCTTACAGACATACAAGGTATCCTTTGCTACTGAAAGGGACTCAACAAACTTTCGGATGACTCAAATGTAAACCAACTAGTGACACATTTAGACACTGTGGGGTCAAGATAGGACTGAAAGATTATGGTCAAGAAAGGATTTCCACTGTTCGCTCACTGTAATCTCAACGTCTAAATGCGCTGCCTGGTGCATCTTTCAGATGTGGAATGATACCTTGTGGGTCTGTAAGGCAACGCTGAGGGTCAGTAACGGAGCAGCGGTATATGACACTCTCGGAGAGAACGGGCTTACTCACTACACCAAAAAATGACAGGATTGTCTAGTTGCAATTGCTAAGCTACACTACTATTAAGGGGAGTCGGTTTCATTTACTATCATAGATATTAAAAGTCACCCCCCCCCCCAAAAAAAAAAAAAAAAAAATCCAATCCACTGTGACAGAACTGCTCAAAAAAGAAGCTAATCAAACTGCGAGATATCACTTTCTTTTGAAGGCATCCAGGCCTGACAGAATTAATCAGCTGAGCCCCTGTGGTCTACATATAGAGCTGTGACTGAGGGAGTTGGAGGATAAAGGTCAAACTGTGTTCACTGGTTTACAGCAGGTTTTATTACAGAGTATTTGATATATTTACCCAACCTGTTCACCTTCTAACCCGCATCTATATATACCTGGTTATCTAAAAGTCGTACTGTAAATGCACAGCTACACACACAAACACACACACGCTCATTTTTCAACTGGAACACATGCAATAATGTTGCCCTGCGGCTCCAAAAAACAAGACCAGACCATAATAAAGGCTTTACACTATGAAAGAAACACAGAAAGGCAGTTCTGACACCTTTGAGCCTCCCTCGACGTACACACACAGACACACACACATCTGCTGTGCCTGGCCACAGGTCAGGAGAGCCTGTAACTCTCTATAGTCCATGAGAGCAGAGCCATTTGAACCTGTAATATGTTCCTCTCTCCCCTGATGCCACTTGTTGGGGTTTTAGTGCTGGGAAAATTACACCTGCTCTCCAGCCTGAGACCAGAGCTGGCACACAGAGATGGCGGAAACTGAGGATCACAAAACAGACAAACACATGAACACACTGGTAAACCTTTGAAGGAAGGGCACCCAGACAGCAGCTGTATAACAAATGACAAGGGAGTGTGTGTGGGTGTGCATGTGTGATGTGCTGCATTTATTATCCCAACATCACTGATCAACAAAACATTTTATAGGAGTGCTTCACACACCATTAATTAACTGGTAAAAGTACAAGCAGCCCAAATAGCAATAACAGATTAACAGCCCTGCTCTGCCTCTTCCAGGCAACACTGCCAAATGGATAAACAGAATAAAGAATGTGACCTGCCTTTACCAAGTAAACACCAAAAGCTTAAGTGGAACAACAAAATGGTTTATCCACATCATATCCCACTCCCACTGGTTAGAAAACGTTTAAAACTGAGTTTAAACTGGTTTTTGACCAGTGGGAATGTTCCTAATCAGCATTCAGTTCCACATCAAATGATTCTGCAATGCACCTGATTTTTCTCCAGTCGCATTAGTAGGAATGCAACACCCGGATGGACACGTTAATTTCTGCCTAATTTCTGGCACTGAAGCAAATTCCAATGTCACTTCCAGTACAAATTCTGCCAACACCAACTTTCATTTTCAGCCATTAGCATAGTGATTAGACATGAAAGCTTATGGCAAAACAAACCAAACCAAACCAACCATTTTGGTATCCCGCAGCACAACAGCTATCCACCAGCTTTACTTTTTTATGAATACAATGAATACAGCCCGCCAAGACAAGTTGCATTTCTGCAAACACAATGCTGTTTTCAAACCTATGTCATCATATGTGCCATAGCTACAGTACATTGCTATACAGTTGTGTAGACCTTATCATTTGCTAATGTGTAGGCTCAAAAGTTCCAGTGCGTAAAAAAAATTGTGACATACTGCATAATGGCTAGACTCTAAAATGGAACAAACAAAGGACCCCAACCTTTTTTTCCCTGATCTTAATAATTTATTTGCTTAATCGTGCCATGTTTGATGTGAATAGGGATTCTGCATCAAAATTCACGTCCGAATATTTTGCTAATTTTTTGGCGTCTTTTTTCAGTTGACC
Organism: Brachirus orientalis; assembly: GCA_016785285.1. Taxonomy (NCBI): domain Eukaryota; kingdom Metazoa; phylum Chordata; class Actinopteri; order Pleuronectiformes; family Soleidae; genus Brachirus; species Brachirus orientalis. The sequence continues at coordinate 647,172 of JAFBJR010000112.1, read as the reverse complement.
ATTGATGTGCAAAAGTCTTTGCTCATCGGTTTATCATCTAAATATTAACCAAAATGAAAACAACAACCAGCCTACTCTGAAAGTCAAATGTGAGCCGAGAGATAATCATTGATATGGGGAGGAGAGAATGAAACTAATAAAAAGGCAGTGTATCAAAGTATCTCATTTAAGCATTAGTCACGTGAGGGCAACTATGCCACAACTCTGGTGTTCTCTAAATGAATCCCCCTCGTACCATGCTTGATTTATGGACCTGTAAAAACACACGTTGTTTTTAATCTACTGCTGCCTGAATCTGCCTCTCTAATGAAATGTGGATCTGTGTGTGTGTGTGTACGTGTGTTGTGATAATGATGTATGGGCTGAGGTCTGATTCTTTGAACATGAATTTTCTCTCTGATAAATATGCATTCAGTTACACAGACTGATTAAGTTGTAAAACAGTGTTAACTCTGTGTCAAAACACATACAATCTCACACACACATATATACTGTGCATACTTAGATACACAGACACACACACATACAGGCACACAACTTCCCAGAAAATAATGATAGCTGTGCCTGAGGCAGGATTGTTTGGATGCCTGGAGTGGTTCACTGATATCATTTCCATGAAACCTGACTGCAGAGGATATCCTATAAACACAAGACAAGACTCAAGTGACACAGCCATATCAGCAAAAGCCGAGTCGAGGCCAAAGTCAAAAAAGATTATTTGCAGTTTCAGCTGCAATTCTACACCAAAATACTGCAAAAACATTGAAAATATACAACAGAAAATATGTAACAGAAACGATATTGGAAATTGGAGCACATTTGATTAAAGAGAGCTGTTATACTTGAGTGGTGACATATACCCTATTCTCTGGTCAAAAGAAAACTGTGAGAATGAAGAGCAGGGAGAAGAACAGGGTCAAGTATAACGCGGCATTGTACACAGGTTTTTATTGGCACTGGCTGCAATAGGCCGCGGTGAGAAAGCAAGCAATGATAAAGAGTCCTTCGAAAAATTCCTGGATCTAGACAGCAGTTCGGATCACCACCAAAATGTAATCTATTCCTTGTGCCATGACACACCTTTCTGGAAAATTTCATCCAAATCTGTCCATAAGTTATTTTGCTAACAGACAGACAGACAAAAACAAACCCTGGCAACAACATAACCTCCTTGGCAGAGGTAATGAACTGCAGTACCATTACATTGCCGAAAGGTGGCAGGACATGCACATAAAAGAATGTAATGCTGCATGTGTGTCACATGATCAGGCTTTGCAGCGAGGCTTCAGCATATAATGTTAAAAAAAAAACAATTGTATACAGACGGCATTTCGGATCAGCACCAAAATCTGATCATCTGTTCCTTGTCCCATTACACACCTTTCCTGAAAGTTTCATCAAAATCCATCTATAACGTTTTTTTATTTTGCTAAGATACAGACCAAAAAACAGACAGACAGACAAACTAATACTGACAAAAACATATCCTCCTTGGCAGAGGTAATAAACACAATAATTTCTTCTTGTCATCTTTATTTTAGAGCCATGCAAATTCCTGTATCATTTCCAACACAATGCAATGATACACATTCATCGTCTGCCCATTAGCATTTACATAGTCTCTTTGATTTTTACAACTTGGGATAGCACTCAATATTTTTTTCTTTCACAGTTTGGATGAATTGAAAGATTGATGGCCACACTGCAGAGTAGTGGGTAACACTGTTGCCTCACAGCAAGAGGGGGATCAAATTTAATCCATGTTCGCCCAAGGACCTTTCTGTGTGTGGAGTTTGGATGTTCTCCCCTTGTGTGCTTGGGATTTCTCCAGGTTGTCCAGTTTCCTCCCACAGTTGAAAAACATGCAGAGGTGAAGTGGATACTCTGAATTGACCGTAGGTGTGAGTGTGAGAGTGAATGGGTGTTCGTCTCTGTGTGATGGTGCTGTGATGTGACCGGCAACCCGTCCAGGATGTACCCAAATCTATGTCAGCTCCAGCAATCCTCATGTGGAGGATAAAGCCAATGGCATTACAGTCTCCTTGAGGTCAATGGCAGCTGTTGACTTGTTGTGACACGCACTTGACATTACCGGATAACTGTCCGTCCTTCATAGAAAAAAACAAGCTGACAACTGGACAACTGCACATATACAGTCCTACTATTCTCCTTTTTGTCCTAATCTCTATTAAGTGAAACACAGTCAGACATACTGTAGTTATGAAGGTCGCTAAACATGACACACATACACGGAAACTCATTAAGTTCCCATCTCATGCCTGAACAAGAGTTATGAAAGATGATAAGAGACAGCATCAGACAATTTCAATCTCATGGAGACATCAAACACAGAATTAGATCTAATTAGCCTATTGCATCTCCTATGAACTTTATCATTGGATCTGAGAGCTTGTGCTAATTTCAAACTGTGCTCAAGATGTTCAGAGAGCTCGGGGTAATAGTAGATAAATGTTATAGCCATTTGCCAGATGGTTTCGACATTCAACATTACTATGTTTGCTTGTTTGGCAGACATCGACTAAGCCCAAGTCTATTTGGCTGTAGCTTATTACAATTGGCTCATCTCCTGATTTAAAACATTACAGTGAGTGCTGGACTTTGTCTCTCTGTGGTCAGCACTTCTCAGACTTCAATAAAAACGTTCTCTGCTGGCAGGGAGAGGAAATGAGAGGAAGAGTGAAAGAGATCCAGGCAACCTCTCACCTCTCTCATCATATAAGAAGCCCCTCATCCCAGGGCTATGCACCTCCTTCAGAAGAGGAGAATGAAGGAGTGAAGGATGAGACTCTGTCAGGTTCAAACAACAAAGAGGTGCTGCCTTACACATCCTTACACAACCTGTCCCCCTCAGTGGCACTGACATCATTTAAATCATTTAAATACTCCCCCAACATGACCTGTGGCGAGTGACCCGTCATCCTAATGCTCACACCTTCGTGTGAGACAGCTCCTGAACTGCTTATTTAGCAGAAAATACCACCCGGCTAACTATGTGATTTATTCAAAATTATTCCTCCACAGTGTTCCTTCACAAAGAGCGTTTGCCCATAGTTCAACGTGGTCCAGGCAATTAGGAGCAGAGCAGGCCACACCTCTTCAGGAGACAGAGCACCTGGCTGCAGCAGACAGACATCAGGAGGAGGAGGAGAGTCAAACAGCTCGCAGCTTTTCATGACGGCCTGGAATAACTAAGGAGAGCAGTGAGGGAGAGTGAGGGAGTGAGGAATGCAAGCCTGGCACTTTAGGATTCATTTAGGTTCCCCCCATCTCCCTGGTCACTTTATTAGCAGTCTGGGAAGAGTGATGCATGTCCCACAGCTATGCAAAATGCATAATCAAGCATTTAAATACACACCATGTGGACCGGTGTGTGTATGTGTGCGTGTGCAGTGACCATGCACGGGCATGCTCGTGTGCATATAAACTGTACTTGTGACATGTATTATAAAGACACGCTCACACACACACTCACGCACACACACACACACAAAAATGCTTACTACTGTAAAACCTCAAGGTATTCGACTTTTACAGTTTTGCACTAACAGTCTCCACTCCACAAAGCCTCCTTTAGTATTCCCACAAGCTGCATCGTCACTGTCACTTGTGTAATGTAAAGAAATCCTCAATGGTATATTACAGTAAATCCTCTTGTAGTTCCAGAGCTTTGTGCGGTTGCTTGTCGGAGGAATCAGAGCTGGACAAATTTGAGGGGAAAGGGGTTTTTCCTCATCAAATTTACATATAGCAATTCCACCTTCATTCCATCCATCCTCTTCCGTGCTCTCCAACGGCAAAGCTGATGTAGCACGTACTAGTTGGGGATGTGGGACCTTTTTATTCCCAGTTTGCAGACAGAACACAGGAGGCAAACAAACATATAAATAAGTAAATAAAGAGACATGTGAGAGGGCCTCCCTTGAGAGAGGGAGATGCGATGCTAATACATGAGGAAACAGGCCGCTTTGCACGATTTGTGTCTCATCCTCAAAATAAGGAATAGCCTCATTTTCCTCAATGATTCAGTGGATGGACCTGAGATTGGAGGAGAGGATCGGAAGAGGCGGAAGCATAAGCAGAATGTCAGTATAGTCAGGGACAACCTGAACACAAGCTGCTTAAAGAATAAAAGCAGTTAAACAGATCACTATAAATCCTCACTTTTTAATTTTTTGATAATTAATTAATCGGTTTATGATTTTTTTTTTCCAAATAGTTAAAAAAGTTCTCTGAAGTTTCTTAAATGTGATTTTTCTCTGGTTTCTTTGCTCCATATAACAAAGAAATCATTTAAACTGAAAATGTTTGACAAGACATTTGAGAACATCATCATTTCATGGTTAACGTTCTCCAACATTTAAAGGCCCAAATAACTACTCGCTTAATCAAGAAAATTATAGACAGATTAATCCATTATGAAAATAATCATTAGTTGCAGCCCGAAGCTGCTGCCTTGTTTTTCAGGTCAAAGACAGAAGAAAATTAGCTCGTGTGCATTCATGTGGTGTTATAACATTTAATGTGGTTGTGAAATCACAAGCTAAAAAGGTCAAATCCTGCAAGATATAAGTCCCAAAAAATAATGACTTGGCAACAGTGAGGACTGACACAGACCTGCTCACTATCCTGAGAAATGGGCTGCTATTTCCTGACTCATTTAGGAAGAAAGACGAAGAAGAAGTGCGGGGAAAAAAGTGTTACAGAACCAACGGGTGAGTGGAGGGGGACACAAATCTTTTGATGTCTTTCGGAAAGATTAAACAAAAAAAAAAATGCAAGGAAGCAAGGGAAGAGAGGGGATGAGTGACTAAAAGAGCAGCATCCGGAGGCCCTGGAGGGGATTACAACCACCGGGTCAGCATTTCACATGTGTCACTTCCTGTTGGCCTCAGCAGGAGGAACGTGGCATGGCATGGTGACCAGAGGGGTCACAAGGCCTGTCAGAGTGACACAGGAGATTACTCACCAGGCAAACAGACAAATGCATCAACACACACATCAACACACACACAGACACGCACCACTTTTCCTCTCAAAACAAGCTTGATTCGGGTTAGATGTAAAGTAAGCATGACTAACAACTGTGTCTGAATGTACGAACGCATCTTCATGAACATCGTCAAGACATTGTTTTATACCAAGGTTATAGCAGTTTTGAATTTTTCCTTAGTTTTAGTTTTTATTTTGTTTTGACTTTTTTTGTTGTTTTTAAAATTCAGTTAGGTTTTTTTTTTTTGAGTGGGTTTGCTAGTTTTTAGTTTTTTTGTAAACACTTTCATTAGTTTTAGTGTTGGTTTTAGTTTGTGCAAGATTCAGAAAGGTTATAATAAATTATAATAGGTATAATAATATAGTGTTTCATTAAAAACCCAACAAAAGATGCCATCTTAAAAGATTTTATTTTAGAATAGATGAACAACCATCTATGAAACAACAGTATACAAGATACATTAGAAGTCCAAAGTGCAAAATATGCTACTTCTGAGGTTGGATGCAGGTAGTGTGCCAGTTTAAAATCAAATAACAAAAAGACACACATGAATATAACAACATAACTAATAATAAATACGAAATTGGTGGTAGGGGTAGGCTACCTTGTTCAGGTATTCTAGGTAAGTCTTCTTGTGCACGTTCCTAAAATGAACTTTTAGATTCATGGGGTTTTTCCCTTTGAGAAATGTTCCACATATTGTAACCCCAGCTTCCACTACAAGACACTTACTTTTCCTTTTCATACGCTCATACTCTAACGTCACGTCTCGTCCAGTGCCGACGGCTGTCGTAAAGCCAACCGAGAAAAAAATGAATGCATTTCAAATGTTTCATAAGAACCAAAAAGCATGATGTATGAAATAAACTGACAAAACTGACATTTTTGCTCTCATTTTAGTTAGTTTTAATTAGTTTTGTAAATACACAATTCAGTTTCAGTTAGTTTTTTTTAAAATAAAAAAAAACTCATTTTAAAAATTCTCGTTTTTTTCAATTCCAGTTTTTCGTTATTTCGTTCATTTTTGTTAACTATAACAATAATAATAATAATAATAATAATAATAATAATAATAATAATAATAATAACACTGTTTTATAGAGTTTTAAAGCATTACATTTAATTTTCTTTTTATTCACACACACCTAATTATTAAAGAAAGTTGAGTAAAAATATCTTGTTTTCAACTCCAGCTGAATGGAATCTGTTATTTTTAAATATCCATTCAGCTTGCCATTTAGTATATTTAAAACATTTAGTTTCCCATCTAAAAACAAAACTGCTCATTTTTTTAGTGACGCTGTAGCTGTAGATTACATATATCTGTTGTTGTAACTTGTGTTTGTCTCCTTTTTTCTTTTTCGTTTGGTCCATTGTCTGGTTTAGTTTTTCATCCGTTCTGTCTGTTTCCTGGTTGTCGTTTGTTTTGTAATTTCTATATTTCATATCGTCCCACTGCCTATTTGTGTGTTGGACCCCCTGTAAAAAAATGATAATGTACTGTATCTCAAGTGGTTGATCCTAAAAAAATAAAATAAAACTTGTGTGGTGGCTGACCTTTAACCACAAATGACACCAAAAGAAGAAGAAGAAGAAGAAGAAGAAGAAGCCACTTTTCACCTCCACACTCACTCTGGCTCAAGACTGAGGTAAAGAATAACAGAATCCAAGTCGTAAAATCTGCCTTTTAAGTTGTTAGACAGACTAAGTATGCGTTACAGGAGTTTAGTCATGAACGAGTAAAACGCAAGACGTTAACTACTACTGTGTAACTGAGAGCTAAAACTTTTGCAAACTAGCACTTCAGAGGATAATGGACTGAGAGAAATCATTCAGAAAGTGTTGGGAGAAAAATCACAAACTCTGACCTCGAGAGGACCCATTGTGTCATGAATAGACACATTATACGAAGAAGATGAGGACGCGTGAGAGAGCACAGGTCATCACCTTTAAAGGAGAACACTGGACGTCTGTGAGTAATTGAGTCAATTACTTGGGTGTCACAGCACACTCCGCTGACAAAGACTAGAAACTGCAGTCATATGCACTAAATGTGAGTAAAAGAGAGGAGCCGCTCCATAATAATGTGAGTACACACAAGATATCATTTTCATCTACATGCTTTTAATTGGCCTTGATGTCTCTTTAGTTTGTCATGGGTTTTATTTTTCTGTTAATGCATGTAAGTGCAAATAGTGTAGGTGCAGACAAGTTCATCTTTAGTTCAGAGGATCTACGGTTCACCTTAAAGACGCTTTTGAACAATAGTATGTGAATTTAAATATGCTTCCTTTGTGTAAATGCTACATTAATTCTGTGATTCCAAATACCTCAGTTATTACAAGCGTCAGTGTTAAGACTGAAGACTGCAATTAAATGTGATTAATCACAGCTAATTCAGTGATTACTTCTTTTTTTTAGCATTGCAAATATGTACACATTTGTTTCAGGCAGAGGGTATGAGGCTATTCTTCGTCTGATTTTCATACCTAGCAGAGGAACTGTCTGTCTGCCATTTTGAGTGACCACAGTTTATCAGCTGTCGGCCCGCCTGTCTCACTCCGTCTCGCTGGCCTGTGTTAATGTTACTGTTTGACATTGCAAGCAGCAGGCTTTTTTCCCCCTCTCAGCAGCCTCAGTGGACACTGAGCTTTAGCCTAATTGGTTCCAGAGCAGACCCTGACAGAACTCTCCTCAGCGGCACACAGCCATATTAATACCCCCCCCCCCCGCAGCCTCAGTGGACACTGAGCTTTAGCCTAATTGGTTCCAGAGCAGACCCTGACAGAACTCTCCTCAGCGGCACACAGCCATATTAATACCCCCCCCCCACCCCCCCGACACACCACACACAAACACATACACACACACACAACAAAAACAAGCACAGCAATCAGTGACTGGCTCACTAATTAACGCCTTTACAAAGCATCTCATTAGCATGTGTTGCAGAGAGGGGTAGTAGGGGAAATGAGTTTTTTGGATATTAAAAAAGAAATTTAAAAAAAAAAAAAAAAAACATGGCACGTGTGTGTGCGTGTGTGTATTCTATTCTATTCTATCTGTGGGCCAAGGGCCTTGTATGGCCCACACCAACCAGTGGGCTTCATCTCCTGGGAGTCCATTACAGCTCTCTGAGGGAGACGTTGGAGTCAAAGATAAGCAGAATTTCAAAGGCAATCAGGAAAAATAAATCTCTGGCACGCAGGCAGCTCTTTGGTTGTTAACCAGCAACTTAACCTGCCTGTACTGTGAGTAGAATAGAAGGGAGATATGTAGGTGTGAGGGAGCGGTGGTGGGAGCATAACGTGCAGTTAAAGCTTAGGGCAAAGGCCAACAACTGCAGCGCTCCCTGAAGGACTCTATAATACCATACAGCACATAATGTAGAAAATTACAGAGAACATTCTATCATCTATCTGCTTGTGTCTTTTTTGGAGCATATGTATTATCACACTTCACTCCCTACATTTTATCTTTATTCATCTTCCCACCTCCTCCTGCTCTCCCTCCATCTCTCCTAGCACCCATCTGCTGCTAAATCCCCCACTGGTTTTTACTGTGGCTTCATCACAGCCTGTAAAAACAGCCGCCTTTGAACCCCATAAAAGCAACCAGCATCAGGCTTATTGTAAAACACAATCATAAGGTAAATGTTTATCCCCTCTCTGCCACTCTAAACTCCCCTAATGAGCCTGCTGGAGGGAGCTTCACCTCACAGCTCAAGTAGAGGCAAAGGAAAACAACACATTCTGCTCCGATTAGACCTCCAGCACAGACGCGGCTGAAGCCCCATCATCAACACAGAGTGGAGAAAACATAGCAATAAACTCATTTCATTATAAAAAAGTTCATCCAACTCTCTTGTGCCAAACAAACTCTATAATGCCAAGAATGAATAAACAGTTACATTAGCTAAATACAGAAACAAACTAAAAAAAAATTAAAGAAAAATTAATTGGTTAATTGCCAATTTAACTTATTAAGAAGGAACTAATTAACCAACAATGTCTGTTTTCTTCAGTTTGTATGTCATTTCTCTCCTAACCTGCTGTGAAATTAGACTTATACCAGCAGAAGACGCACATAAACGGAAAATATTAGCATACAGCAACACCTGAGTCATCAGTGAGAGTGTTTCTCTCACTGTCAGATTTACAGATCAGTGTATAAGAATTAGTGACATCTAATGGTGGCACTAGAGACTGCAACAGGCAGAGTACTATTCCGTTCTTTGTTTGTGTTGTACGCATTCGCTTCAAAATGCACAACACATGACAATTTGGGCTGCTTTAGAAATATGCTGGCACAAGATGGCGGCCTACATAAAGCAAGGCCTTTGCCTAAAGTACATACATAAGGCTTATTCTAAGGCCATGAAAGTCAAACAATTTTTATTTTTACAGCAAATCTACATTTATACAAAATGACTTAATGGTAATTTAATATTCAATTTCAATAAAACTTTCTACACGTCGCATAGTAGAGCTTTAACAACGTACTTTTTCAAGGAAGAGCCTCGTTGTTTGTTAGTGTTTTATTACATGAATGTTACATTAGTAATCTGAAACCAAAAAAGATTAGTCTTTCTATTATTTATTGTTAGTAATAACCGACTATTGCTTATTAACTCATTTAACTAATGCCTGCTTTGCAACCCTAAAACTAGGACTGGGCAATAATTAAA